>JAVDBV010086606.1:0-25028 GCA_032619315.1 Piper longum | reverse complement strand
TATATATATATATATATATAGATGCTCCAAACAAATTACAAGTTCTTTAGATAAGATCTGAAATATTCATCCTAAGCAAGGTCTGATTGATGCATGAGTATTATTGAAGAATCAATTATATTTTGGCAATCCTTTATATATAAAGCAATTAAGTGAATCACATCCCAAAAGCCTTAGATCCAAAATTTTGGTGTGATTAATTCAATAATAAGTTGGTGTATAAACTTTACAATTTGACTCTTTTAATCATGCAACAGAAGCAAAAACAAAAGACTGCTAATCAACAATAACTTCATGATACAATTAGTTCAAACATCATTATCATTTAACAAATTCTTTACATTTTTCACACTTGGTTCTAGTACGTAAGCTGGCATATATGTACAAAGTAGTACTACTACTACCACTGTTTTTTTCTTCTTGACAATCATAAACAATATATATATGCATAAATTTACTTTTTTCAACGATGGCCATGGTACGTACACATTTATATACAAAATGTACATGAAAAGCTTTGGTGCTAACAAAGATTTGACTTGAAGAGAAACCTGCACCACTGATCATACCGCATACACTCGTCAATTTTCTTTCTCATGGAGAGGTTGTATGCATTGATTTGGTTGGTTTGGGAAGTGTATCCTCCAACAGCTCCTGTGCTAAAAATTCAAAGGTTGCCCAATACTTAGGTTGTTCTCATCTGCATGCCAAGTACCGATTCATATATATTTGTTTACTACATTATGCCCATCTGTGTACAACGAATCAGAAATGTTCTAGCTGTCAACAATGCATAATAGAGCCAGCAAAAGAGAGTAGGGAAAGTAGTCACCTCGCTCACTCTGGTCTGTGATCCATAGCCATCAAGTTAGGTCCAACTCACAACCTTCAACAGCAGGGGTGCCCAACACTGATCCAACCTCTCTTCTGCTCTTGTCTCCCTACTGACCGATTCGAGTTTGAAACAACCAAACCCTAATTCTAACTTAGAATCGAAGAAATAAATCGGATATTTGTAACTTGTTAAACGATATTTGCCTGATTGGACTTGAGTTAAAATTAAACGGCGCCTATCTATTAATATTAAATGAAATTTTTTCCAAGACCTAAGATAAATAATAATAATAAAATCTTTCTCAAATATTTAGGGTTTGTTGTTATAAAATATATATCTCTAAATTATGAAAGGATAACGAGTACTTAATATGTTTCCAAAAACAAGATCACGAGTACTTGATCAAATTTGAATCGAATATCTAAACATTGAAAATTCGAGATCAAAACTCATCCATAAATACGTAGTCATTTGTTTTCCATTTTTTTTTGAAGTCGACACCTTGAAAGAACATGATCAGCTACCATCCCCTTCATCTAAAGTAATCTTATTTCATTTTTTTTTTTAAAAAAACTGCCTATCTTTTTCATTTTTTTCATGATTGTGCTCTGGAATTTGACAAGCTAGCCAAGAGGGTGGCCGGTGAAGGACACAACTCAATCCTATTATTTGCTCTGGTTGCGTAGTCAAGTGCAACAATTATACCTAAAGCACTGTCAAGTATATCAAAAGAACATAGCAATGTAGAAATGGATACACCAATCCAGATCAGAAAAGAAGAGGTAGAGGTCCACATGAAATCAAGTCCCATCAGCCAATGGGAAGAAGGCCAACTTGGTGACGAGACATGAACAGTTGGGCCTTCTACGTGGAAAAGTGCACCTCCACACTTGCTGACTCTTTGGATGAGAAGGAATTGTGTAAGGATGATGCATACATACATACAATCCTCATTATTATCCTATCCAGGCGTTTCTTGTGCGTGAAAGAGATACAAAAACTGCCGGCAAAAAATACTAAGTTGTCATCTTCTCCCAGCTCAATCTGGGCCTCCCCTTTCCCCTCTCTATCCAAATTGCGTGGAGGAAGCAGCCACAAATGTTGACATGGGTCTCCAGCTTCACCCTATGTTTTGCTGCTCCTCCCATTTGCAGATCAAAGAGAGTCATCGGGACAGTGAATTGCTCCTTTGTTCATATCCATTGGAAGCTTGGAACGAATAAGAATTGTGTCTCAATCCCTTTCTTATCAAGTTGTTGCTTAATGATGTTTAAAATATCATGTGTCTATACTCTCTTTTGATGAGTTCATGCAACATTAATATTTTAGATTGGGTTAGAGGAGATTGACGCATGGAAGAAAACAATTAAAGAAGATATGGATGATAGGCGGCTTTTGGGTCTTCAAGGTTTGGTGATGAAGATTGCGTACTAAGAGTGGATAAGATCTAAGTGTGGAGCTCATAGCTCCTCTAGTATGAATGACAAGGAAAGGAACGTTTTAGACGACGATGTTGAATTGTGGAATTGAGATGTGTATAAGGCAACCTTATCTCTCAAAGATAAGCATACATTCATACAACACAATATAGGTTGCCTGTATGTTTCAATTGGGGGTATTTGTGGCTTGTGTATATGGGGGGGTATTCAAGAACAAGACGAGCTAGACCAGTGTTTCACCGTTTCGTCAATCCGGTAGAATGAATATATAGCTATAAAAGGTGAGAAAATGGGGAGAAAATATTGCATGCTATGTACAATTTGGTGGGTCGAAGTGACCATTTTAAATCCCTGGTTTGTAAGCAAGCCATTGTCAAATTCAAGTATATGTACAAAATTTAAGGAACTTTCTTGGTTCATAGACCAATTTGAAGAAAGCCCACTAGGAAAGAAATATGATGAACTGGGCCTCAAGAAGATGTCTTTCCTTTCATTCTTTTTTGGGGGGGATTTTAATCTATTGAAGAAGAAGTAGTACTTAATTTTGAGATTACTAGGTTGCTTTTTGAAAATGATTCTACTTAATTGAGAATAAATTCCTAATATTTTTGGGATAGAAGTTTGAATGGATCCCACCAAAAGGGATGGATGGCAAAGCCAAGTGTATTGCATCATTCTGATCAAGTTCGACTTATTTTTATATAAGCTAAGTTCAGAATGGAGTTTATATTTCTATGATTTTGTCTAAAAAAAATACATATGAGGCCTAAGATGACCTAGAAGTTGGCCTAAGATGGCATAGCATGGTAGCTAGCATAAAAAAAGATTAGTTTGTTTTTTTTATTAACAAAGGTGTCATGCAACGGCATCTAGCTAGAAAGTTAGACCTAGAAAGCGCCAAAGGGATAGAGTTAGCTCGAATCCAATCTTAGATCTTTCACAAAGAAGGCATCTGCATCATGCATGTTTTGGCTGATATTTCAATTAATCATAGGGATTTGGAACACAAAATTATATATCCCCAAAGTTTAAAGCCTGTCATGAATCCCAAATGCATGAATAATGACACTATTTACAAACATTCTATTACAATCCCATGGCTCATGACATGAGATTGCAGTATTGTTAGTCTTTTTGAAATTGGTTAATAAGTACTATATACAATGGGTTGTAAATCTCTTAAAACACCTCGTCATTTTGATACTTACCCAAAACCCATGACACATTCTCTTGCTTAGATCCAACCAATGTTGGTTTTTTATGCAAGATGATTTTCAAATAATAAGTTTAAAGATGAAATGCAGTCACTGATTTATAATTAATTGATGATCTATAATTAACATTTCCATTTTTAAACAAAATATTTTATTAAAGTCTTTTCATTTTATTTTATTACATCTTTTTGGCTTAATTCATATTCACAGATTGATTTTGTGAAATCTTTTAATTTAGGCCCATATTTAATACCTAATTAGTTAAGAATTATATTTTAAGTAAAAATAGACTATAAATCTTAAAATTAGTTAACTACTTTTAAAGAAATAACTTAAACTCATTACATTACTGTCGATCACAGGTCAAAATAAGTCATGGGCTAAGCATATAAATTTCAAGAATAAAATTTTTTAACGTGGGTAGATTGTAAGATTTCACAATTTAGTCTCACATTTAATATTTATTAGGTTAAGAATGTAATATATATCTTAAACTTAGGTTAATTATTTATAAATAATTATTTAAGTCCATTATATTATATTTTAGGTCAGGTCCTTAAATTTTAAAAAAAATTCTTAATTCTATATTTCGTTTTTTTATAAGTAATTCAATAATGTAGGTAGGAGCTAAGAATATCAGAATGGATGTCCCAATGCATCCTCCTTGAACCTAACCATTAAATCAGTGGCGACAAGTGGTAGCAAACAAGAACCAATTCTATGGAGGTTAGGTTGGAATCCCAGCTCACAGCCACAATATCTAAATCCACCATTGAAAAGCAAAGGCAAGCATATTGCAATCCACACACCAATTATTTTTGCAAAGCTTATCCACTTTGAACGATCCGAATTAGCCTAAATTAGCTCCAATGATAAGTGAGTTAATTATCTGTTGGCAAGCTTAGGAAACTTGTCATCCTATATGAATCTGCTCAGGCTCAGGCTCAACTTGTTGCCAATCTGTTTATATGTAGCCCCCCTTTAGAATCGGCTCAAATCGGATTTAATCGGCTAGAATCAGCTAATTCACTAAACAATTTTTACAAAAAATAATTTACATACTTTTTTTTATGAATCCAACGGATCCAATTTTTGCAACTATATTTTAATCACGCATTTATTAATTATATTGCCCTCATGTCATTAAGTCTCACCTATTACGAATGCTTTTTTATTTTTATGTTAGAAAACAATGTTCTCGTTTTTTATTCCCTATTCGCATATTATTATTGGTGTCACATGGTGCAAAAGAGGTACTGATCTACAATGATTGAATAAAAATGTGATCAAAATAAATAAAATAAAATACTAAGGCAGTCAACCCTTACCCTATGCTTTCCACTGCCTCTCACCACCCTCGGATTATTAGCCAGCCCAAAATCTATTTTTATGTATGTTTCCATAAATAAATCAAACATATAATGTAATCAATTTACATACAGTTTAAATAAAAATGTGATCTACAATTATTAGCCAGCCCAAACATACTTGTATCATATAATAATCAATTTACATACATGATTCAGGCTTCTAAAAAAACATACTTTTTATCATCTAATTGTCTGTGAACAAATATTAAGAAATTTTGCGTCCTTATCATGTAACTTTTTAACAATCTACTTTCATACCAACATATAATAGTACTAATATGTATGCGAAGAGCCAATTCATCGTCACGGGCAGCGGCATAGAAGCCCGGGCTGACTATGCATGATTTATATTACATATAAATTTTAATTTATCACATAATTTTTTGTTAAATAGTAAAATAAATTATATGTCAAAAAAATTAAAAAATGGTGTGAAAATTTCAAACAGAAAAAATAAAAATGTATCAAACATAATGTTAATCAAACTTAAACGAAAAATATTTTTTTTAAACTAATATAAATGCCTACTTTTATTAGTTATTTGTTCCGAAAACTCAGAGAATTTTTCTCTCTATATAAGCGTACCAATAAAGGGAGGCAAAAGTGATTATAAAAACACTCTAATAATTGATTGGAGAAACACAAAGATTTTACTTTGAAGAAAACAAAATATGAAAATAAATTTTAATTATTTGCTCTTGATATTATTATTATCCTCCTAATTATTGCTGTTGCACATTTTATAATACCTCCAATTATGAGCAAAACACATAGTATCGTGTGTCACCAGGACCGTTGATGATCCCCATCATCAACAGCACTCGTGGGGACACATGTTGTCCCATGTGCATCCCCAGCCGGCGTTCACATAATTAGTCCTAATTTATAGATGAAAGTGAGAAAATCAAACAAAAAAGACAAAAATATCAAAGAACTTTAAATAGTGCATGTAGCTCATAAATTGATATGTAGATGTACCAATATAAATGAAAACTAAATGACTTAAAAGCAATTTTTAAAATTTATAATCCAATATTATAATAATCTAATAATGTCTTAGATATAAATTCTAATTGAATTTAAAAATAAATCATAATAAAATGAAAAGATAAGCTATGAAAATTTGATTTTTTTTGTTATATTTTGATTGGTTAAAACTTAAGTCTCACACTTTTAATCAAAGGTCAATAATGAGTTCTCCACTTATTAATAAAAAAATAGATAAATATATACTAAAATAATTTACAAACATGTATTCTACTAATGCGTCTAATGCTTTGTGTAAATAATAATAATAATAATAATAATAATAATAATAATAATAATAATAATAATAATAGTGTGTCAAATGTAATTGGTGATCGCCATTTTTTTATTGTTATATGTACGTACAAATCAATCAAAATAATTGGGATTTTGAGTAATTGAATGGATAATATGATAAATCAAATTTAACAAAAAGTGAATCTAAGCAAGGAATTCATTTTTATTACACTTAAGTTGAACCATATGAAAATTGAACGCCATATTCGGCAGCTTATAAAATATTAATTCAATGAATATCTACTCTTTGTAATTAAAAATAAGAGTTTTAACTAATCACAATATAATAAAATAATAAATAATAAAAATATATCGCATTGCAAAATAATTCAAACATAATTAACCTTAATTTTTAACTTATTACAATAATAATAATAATAATAATAATAATAATAATAATAATAATATTACCCTTCGTTGATGCTCACGGGTTTGAACTAGGTAGGCTACTTTCAATTTATAACTTTATACTATCAGTCTACTTGTCTTGGAAAAAAATACATTAAAAGAATTAAATTATTATAATTTATTTTCTCATTCAACTGTAATATACATTTAAAATAAAAAAATAAATTATTATAGTTTAGCATCTCACCTAATTAAAATATATGTTTAAAATTAATATATTTATTATTCAATAAAAATTTATGTATAAAATTAAAATTTATTTCTCGTATAAGCCGTACAAGTTATACATGGCATGATGTATTGACTGATTTTAATAAATTGTTATAAAGGAAATGATACTAATAACTTTATATATTTACCATCAAATTGATTACGGTAAAATTGCTTACAATGAAGCCAAATTTTAAGTAAACTATGTGTTCGGGCGCGGGATCGTCCGCCCCTGGGGTGACCGGTTCAAGTGATTCTATCCGGGTTTGAGGGTTCAGTGGGACCGAGGAGCCCTTGCCGCGCAAAGAAATAATACGATAAAATAAAATAATACAAATGATGTCAAAAGTACCAAAATGACACAGAGGAAATTTTTACATGGTTTCCTAGGGTTCAACTCAAATCCCTAAGTCAGTCCACAGTGAGATCGGTGCTCACAATCCACTAATTTTCATTTTTTTTTTTTTACAAATTACACTCTTAGTGGATTTTTGCCACTTTAATTCTTTGACTCCATGTATAATTTGCCCCTTAACGCTTCAACGCTTTTATTTGTAGAGCTCTAAACAACATTCACCATCGTGGCAATCTAGTTGGAGTTGCAATAATGCTGGATAAAATCAGTGGTGTAGGCAAACCATTGTCCAAGTCAGTAGCTCGGCATTTGGTGTACCAAAGTTAATCAGGTCTATCACTTAGTCTACGGTTCCGTACTTCAAGTGGCTAGGATGTGATCATGAACCTCCAATATAGGGCTGCAAGTCGGACATGGGCGACCAATTCAAACCCAATCAAACCCAACGTAGTAAACAGGTCCAAAAACTCCCATGTCTTTCTTCCTTTGTTTCTTCTTCTTCCAGTGTCTTGGGCACAACTAGACTTCACTAGATGAATTCCAGTGGAATTGGTACTCCTCTTCCTATCAAGAGTCGACTTCAAACTCTGGCGAAGATCACAATGAACAACAGCTAATCTGGGTGGTGCTGAAACAACAATGCTCCTCTCCTTTGTCGGCGAAGGTAGACTTTGGCAAGAAACGCGATGGTGAGGTAAGCTTAGCAGCAGCAATTGATCATTGGGTTGAGGCAATCTGAAGGCCACGACAATAAATCAATAACAAATCGGGGAAAGCGGCAACTTCCTCCTCTCGGTTCCAATGATTTCTAAACAGAGGCTTGACAATAAACTTTCAGGCGACGACAGTAGTTAGGCGACCATCCAAAAAGACATGAACTTTTTACGAGGCAAGGCTTCCAGACCAAGATGACAAGCTCTCATCAACGAAATTCCAACTTCAAAGCTCTTCCTTAGTTTGCCCCAAAATAGAACATTAACAGAGAACTCTCTGTTCTTCTCTCCTTTATCCGACCAGCAGCTTCCTCACTTCGCGATTTTTTTCCGACGAATACGGTAACGAACTCCGGCGATCCTCAGTTTGGGTTGGAAGGTTACTCCTCCTTCTTCACGCTGGACACCACTTCCTGGCCGGGAACGACCGGTGTTGGTTGGAAAAATCCAGGAACTCCTTCATTCGCTGCTCTGTTTTCTTCCTTTTCTCCGGCCAGTAGCTTCCTCACTTCGCGATTTTTTTCCGACAGATACGGTGACGAACTCCGGCGATCCTTGGTTTGGGTTGGAAGGTTACTCCTCCTTCTTCACGTTGGACACCACTTCCTGGCCGGGAACGACCGGTGTTGGTCGGAAAAAATCCAGGAACTCCTTCCCTCGCTACTCTGTTTTCCGTCTTCACCCTTATCCGATGGGCAACTTCTCGATTTTTCTCCAACAACAATGACGACGAAATCCTGTGGGAGTCGACTTAGGTGTGTATATTGATTCACAAACCTCACTTTCGAGACCACAGTAACACCGGGAACGACCGGCGTTGGTCGAGAAAAATCCTTGAAGTCGGCTGTTCGCTGCTCTGTTTTCTTCCTTTTCTCCAGCCAACAATTCTTTGACAGGATTCCGGCGGTGACGATGACGATCTCTGATGACCCTTTATTTGGGTTTCAAGAAAACTTCTCCTTCTTCACTTCGGGCACCACGGTGACACCGGGAACGACCGCGAACTCCAACCTTCAACGCTCTGTTCCTGCCCAGTCCGACCAGCGACTGTTTCCCTCTGGCGATCCTCTTTTTGGGTTGTAAGCTTACTCTCCCTTCTTCACTTCGGGCACCACGGTGGGGCCTGGGACGGCCGGCGTTGGTCGGGAAAAATCCTTGAATTCCGTCTTTGGCTGTTTTGTTCATGTTTTTATTTGCAAAGTAAAAAAATAAAGATGGACGATCTTATAGTGGCTTCGACTCTCCAGCAGCAGCGTCTAGTGAAGTAGGGCTCCACAATGGACTCAAAAAGGCACAAGCTTTCTTCCTTTCTTCATAGCAGCATCATTTTTTTCATGTGGGAGACGAGGGAGATGAAACCTTGTTCCTTCTTCTATAGCTCTGGCCTCTTCTCTCTAGTAGCAAACACAAGCTTTTTCTTTTCTCTAGAAATTTTCTCCCCCCCCCCCTTCTCCAACAGAAACACCCGTTTTTTATAGAATTGGGATAATTCTTCGGTGAGAAATTTCCTCCGACAGTTGTAAAACAACATCTACCTCTTCTTCTGGTAATTCTTCCTCTGACAGTTTTGGAACCGGATGACCAATTCATTTGTAATTTACAGGAAATCATCCCCGTTAATAATTAAATACAACCTCTATAATTTATTCACGTGATCGAATAAATATGTGCGAACACTGTGATTACACGAAAAAGTTTACTCTTTACAATATGTAGACTTTACATTGGTGATTTGTATGTGACATTGAATCAAAATATTTTGTGTCTGTTAGTAATTGCGTCGTTGCATAAATTTTTATATTATTTGAGTTTTGAGGTGGGCTAATCGAGGGCCCCATTTACTTATTTTATTAGGTTAACAATTAACACAATCATAATGATGAGTGCTTAAAAAATAAAAATAAAGAGAAAAATTCCAAAATTAGATTAAGAAGTCTTTATATAATTAAATAATTTTGTTCATCCATCCCTCCATTATACCCTTCCTTTATCATCAAGCTTAAAAAGCCGACTCTACTACAATGATAAGATTTGTGACAAGTAGAAAAAAAAAGATTATTGAAACAAGAGTTTTAACAAATAAAGCTAGCCTACTTAATTAAATATTAAAGTGGATCTTCTATTTTACTTAATTTTAACTTTTTCTTCAATTATAAAAAATAAGAATTATGATATTTCGAAGAAATTTAATAGAAAAAATAGGGACATTAATTATTAGTTTTCCATGTATAATAATCCTAAATTCGTATATATAATATTATAATGTAAGAACTTAAAAATAATTAATTACCCTCGTACTTAATAATTTTATGTCTACATAATCCGTGAATCAATACTAATTCCGGTAAAACAAAATTTACTTTTTAACTTTTAAGCTTAGGTTAAAATGGAAGGGGAGAGTGAAAATGTTAGTATTTATGTCCATTCTCATCGCATCATTATAGACCGGAATAGGCGACGGCGTGACCGTGACACAAATTCAAAAGGACGAAAATGGACACCGCCGGGAAGACGAAGAGCAGGTTCGTCATCGCCGCCGCCGACGTCGCGGCCATGGCGGCGGAGTCCGGAAAGCCCGTCCCCGAGCTCCTCCGACACCTCGCCGTCTCCGCCAAGTCCCTCGCCCGCCCCACCATCTCCGACTACCACGTCGGCGCAGCCGCCCTCGCCGCCGACGGCCGCGTCTTCCTCGGCGCCAACCTCGAGTTCCCCGGCGTCCCCCTCCACCAGTCCGTCCACGCCGAGCAGTTCGCCGCAGCCAACGCCGCCCTCCACTCCGCCCCCTCCCTCTCCCGCATCGCCGTCTCCTCCGTCCCCTGCGGCTACTGCCGCCAGTTCCTCCAGGAGCTCCGATCCGGCCCCGCCCTCCTCGTCTCCGCCGCCGATTCCGCCGTAAATTTCTCCGACTACGCCCCCCTCGCCGACCTCCTACCCCGCCGCTTCGGCCCCGACGACCTCCTCCCCGCCGGCGCCCCGCTCCTCCTCGAGCCCCGCGACAATGGGATCGGCTCCTGGCTCCGCCGCCCCGTGAACGGCGCCGCCGGCCCGGCCGAGGAGCTCCGGGTCGCCGCCGCTGACGCGGCCAACGCCGCCCACGCGCCGTACACCGGGTGCCCGTCCGGGGCGGCGGTGGCGGATCGGGCGGGGAGGGTTTACGCCGGCGGGTACGTGGAGTCGGCGGCGTATAATCCGGGTTTGGGGCCGGTGCAGGCGGCGGTGGTGGCGTTCGTGGCCGGTGGCGGCGGGGATTACTCGGAGATTGCTGCGGCGGCGGTGGTGGAGAAGGAGGGGGCGGCGGCGGCGCAGGAGGGGATGGCGAGGCTGTTGGTGGAGGCGATCTCGCCCGGGTGCGAGTTCTACTGCTTCAAGTTTCCTCCCCCACCCAAAAAACCATCGGAGATTTGAAGAGCTCGGAGGTACGATTTCTTCGTTTTGATTCTATCAAATTACTGGATTTGATAATAAGATTGAAGATGGTTGTCTAATAATTGTATATATTGAAAAGCATGGTTATTGATCTGACCAACCAACCAAAATGTTGTGAATTGGAGAGGAGATGATTCTTTCCTCAAATATTTATATGTCAACCATCCCTCTGACTTCTTGTTTCAATTAGTTTGAGCTTGTTGGCGCAAGCATGGTTATCTTCTCTCCCGTTTAAATCCTGTCTGTTAAACAGTAACAATAATACATATACTATATCTTATGATTGTCAATCAAACACAAAAGATGGGATCTTTCCTCAAACTATGTGTGATTGGGTTATTGGTGATTTTACAAAAATGACTTCGACGATTATTATCAGTGTGAGCTACAAAAAAACTAGTTTAGGATTAGAGAAAAATCGAAATTTATTTTTATATTTAGAGATTTTTCAAGCTAAGCATGCGTTAATTTTTAAACTTTTATCCGCGTTAAAATGAACGTGGAAAAAATTATGAACAATTTTCTATAAAAAAAGTTAGAAAATTAATACATATTCACCTTCAAATATTTTCAAAATGTTGGAAAAATAAAGTGTTAAAAATGACTTGTCGGATAAGGCGGGAAAAAAACGGGGAGAAAAGTTTTTTTATTTTATTTCTAATAAACTAATGTATTATTACACAAGTAGTTGCTTTCTCTCCCATCAAGGTCTTAAACTGTTGAACGGTGTCAACATTGGTACCAATTTTGTTTGATTAGCTAAGAAGCCATCGTTTCTGTTTCTGTTTATCAAGGTATAGTGGTGTTTGGTTGGTACTGTATGATATTCTGGATCTTAATGTCAAAGCTCTTGGATGATCAGTTAAAGTATTTAAAATTACATAGGGCATAGCATCAATTTACGCCCTCTAAAATTTATCATTATTTCAGAAGCATAATAACCAACATCAAACTGTGGTCATCTACTAAGTTGCTATCGTTATAACTTGAATAAGAAGTGCATGCGCAGCAATTGTTTCTTGATTATCAGAATTCATCAAAGATTCTGCTTAAAGAGGTCATTGACTGACATAAAAATTAGCAACTTTCTAGCTTATAAAGTGTTCTTCTCATTCGTAGCCTTATTATAAAGTTCAAGAACTATAGCGAATGCATGCTTTGGATTGGAACAATCTAAAGCTACGTAGCAGGGGTGTTGCCGGTTGCTACAAACTGGGGTTCCCAAGACAACCATTACTTCTGAAGGGATGCAAATAATGAAAATGCTGATCTCTCCTGTTCAATCCATTAAATATAGTAAGTTGATGAGATATAAAGTCAGGTTTTTACAACTATTGATTTTTAGATGAATTATTACAATGTGGTGCCCATTGAAGAACGTTTGCCAAACGTAACAGCTGCTCTGTTTTTGGATTTATTAAGCTTGGATTCATTCGCACGCATAAATATGTTCGTACCTGTTACGCCAGTCCACATTTGACACTTGCTTCTCGTTGATCATGCAATGTGTTCGGAAAACAATTTTCTACCGGGCAATTGCCAATGCTGCAGTAGCAATGGTTGTTTCATTCACTCAATTGATCATTGCTAAAAATTGAATTGACTGCTGTCGCAAAGAACCGAGCTAGAATGTTTTCTGCTCTTGAGGCGAGATCTTTTGTGGGTGAGTTTCATCTTCATCTTCGGGAAGGTAATTTCCGCAGCAAGATATTGCTTGAACCATGACCCGAGTTTCTGCAAGAGGAGCCTGGTATTTTTGCTTTGAACATGAAATTGTGAAGACTTACTGGGCAACAACACCATGTTGAAGAGAGCTGGGATGGATTTCTTGGTACGATCTTTTTGTGTAAGTGAGAGTCCTTTGTGAGTGCTTAGATTCTAAGCAAAGAACAGGGATGAGAAGGGAGCCAAGTGATACATCCCAGAGAGGCACATACTAGCAAAGGTCTTGTTCATGCAGGAAGGCTGGTTAGGAAGTTTAAGAGCGTGATGCATCCCTGGCCACAACTCTTCCCCAACCTCAATCCTTTCAAGCAACGAATTACCTCATTAGAATGCGCAATCTATTAAGTTATCAGGAAATTTTTCATGTTAGCTGCCAATCCAAATTGAAGCTAACCATTTTGATACCTATTTGAGATCGGATTAAGAAGGATTAAAATCTTCACTTTGCCAATCCAATGTTTATCCTGAATGTGGTTAAGTCAATTAGAGACTTGAGGAAAACCTGAACATTGTCAAACCACACTTTAATTAAAAAAATTCAACATAATCTCGGACAATTTTCAAATCACTAAAACCTCAAAACTAAATTTTTTTGCCCCTAAGTTTCTATTTGCATACCATACTTAGTGTGCTTTATTTGGGAGTGTTAAATCATGATCTCTAGTATATTTCGATTGGATACAAACACTAATACGTGCTCATATTTAAAACATATCCAATTTTAAGTAATTAGCCAAATAACCCGTGGGATATGCGGGCTTGGTAAAAATGACATTTTAAATTATTTTAAAAAGTATCATATATGTCTCTCACGCTTTATAAATAATAATAGTTGTATTAGCCAAGAAAATATAAGTTGCTAACTTTTTTGGATTTTTTTTAATTGGAAAAAAAGCCTATTTAAAAAATTGAAATTTGATTTATTAAATTCAGTTTATAATCAACACCTGTTTGTAAAAATTAATTTATCAATATTAGTTCATAAAAATAAAAATAAAAATTTAAAGGTTCAAAACAATAAGAAATAAAATTATAAAAATTTAATCACTGATTAAACTTGATGCTGATTCTAATGTGTTTAAAAGATTGTACTAAGAAAGAAAGAAAAAACCAAGGAAAATAACCATTGAATGGACAATCTTCACAATAAAAGTTAGTCTTTTATAAGATCTCCAAAGTTAATTTTACATTTAATATTTATTATAATAAGAATTAATTTATTAACGAGGATAATCTAATGGATCTTTAATTTGAATTAACCATTCAAAAAAAAATAATATAAGCCCATATACATGTTTTTTTTTCTTGGAAATGAATTAACATAGTAACCCAGATCCATCAACATCTCTTTTCTTTCTTTTTTCTCCAAGGCAAATTACATTATAAATAAAGACATAATAACATATGTTCATCTACATCTTTTTTCTTAGACACCTGCATTCTAATCTCCTATGAAAACTCATACATCCAGAGTTTAATTTGTTTATCATTAAGCATAAACTCCACTTAAATGTGTACTTAACTCTACCTGCACTGATTTCCGATAAAAACTCAATTTCATAAGTTTAATTAACTTATTACTAAATATAAATTCCCCTGAAATACCTTTCTGAAGAGCCCTAAACTTTCACGAGACAGAAGATAATTAGTATTAATTTATTATTAAACATAAATTCTCCATACAAACTCATTTGTTAAGATTGAGTAACCTTTTTTAAGAGAGCCAAAAGTTGGGTGGTTAGTTTCCTAAGGTGAAAAGATGCAATTTTTAAGAATATTTTTTGAAAAAAACGTAACCTTTAATTATAATTATGTTTAATTAGTGTGAATAGTTTAAGATCATATTCTTTTTTTTTTTACTTACAAAACAAGATTATATTCTACTTGAAAACCATATTACCTTATTTGTTGAATATTTGACCAAAAAATCAAGAATCTAAGGGCGGTTGCTGTTCACCCTGTCCACAACTGCTGGTCGTCCTCCTCAACCAGCTCAACATTTCCAGATTCCAATTCAATCGCCGCCGCCATTTCCCTGCCCTCTACCCACCGCTCCGGCGAATCCTCGCCGTCCCAGGTGAAATTCTACAAAGATGGGAATCATCTTCACATCTGCTTTTTAAGTCTCTCTCTCTCTCTCTCTCTCTCTCTCTCTCTCTCTCTCTCTTTTCTGGGTATATAAATTCAACTGTCAAGATTGGAGCTCTTTTCTTGGGATGGTTTTATGAAGTGGGATCGTTGCAAAATCAGCTTTTTTTTGTCTTGTTTTCGCTTACTTCTGGATCGTGGAAGTGTGAAAGTTGGGCTCTTTTGTGATCCTTGGATCGGATGCTAGTTGCATGTTTGAGCTATTGGTTATGGCTGAATTTCGTCAAGTTCAAGCCTTTTCTTTGTTTCGATGTTGAATTGTATGGACAATTGGATGTTGTTTCCTGCTTTTTTATTGAATGCTGGAAAGGGCTGATTTTGTGCTGTGTTCCTGTGATGTGATTTTCTTGTATTGGTTATGTAGGTGATGATGGCTGTACATAGACTCTGGAATCTTGTTTGATTTGGTAGTAAAAACTTCTCACATGCTAATCGTTTGTTGGTTGCCTTTGTTGGGTGATTGCCTTTGTATGTATTTGGAATTATAATTAATGTGAATATCTATGAGAAGCCAACTTGGGTATTTGGTGGCTAAGCCTTCTAATTTGTTACTGTCTGTGCAATTCGGCAATGTATGTGTAGAGTCAAATATGTTGTTTACATCTTCGTGTTACTGAAAATGAAGTGGATTCTTTTATTTGGCTTCGTAAAGGTGAGCTTGCTGACAAGTTTAGATTTTGATAGTATCAGCTGAGATCAAAAAAGAAATGGCGGATTTGGAGAACTTGCTGTTGGAAGCTGCCGGTAGAACCGGTACATCTGGCAGGAGACCTCCTCCGTCACGCACGCATGCGAAGAGACGAAGGGAAGGATCTTTCTCAGAGGATGATCGGAGTGACAAATCTGAAGATTCAGACGATGATCCCGGAGGTTTTGCAAGCTGGAAGCACTCTGGATCTCAAGTCCCTCTCAAGAAGAGACTGGAAAAGGATGATGATCATGGCAGCAGCCAAGGAGAGGATGATCTCGGTGGCGGTTTTGATGATGACTCGGACAGTGCGTCTATTGGAAGTGATCTATATAAGGATGATGCTGACAGGGAAGCCCTGGCAAAAATGTCTGAACTTGATCGTGAGAGAATATTATATGAGCGAGCTAGCAAAAGAGATGATAATAAGTTGAAGCAGACGGTAAGGGCCTCATCTTCCGTTCAGCAAAATGAGAAGAAGTCCTCACAGTTCAGCAGCAGAAGACAATCTCCTCCTATGTCGGCTCGTGGACGATCCGCTAGGCCATCTGCCAAAGATGTTGCTTTGAATGAGCTGCGCGCGAAAAAGCGGAAGCAGGAGAATCCTGAAGCTCAGCGTGATCGAATGAAGAATGTTATTGCTGGTGGACGAGATTCATCTCCCCCTTCTAGGCGAAAACCAACAAGCCCCAAAAGTGATTCAGGTGAAAGTGGAAATGAAAGTGATATTAAAGATGATGGCTACTCAGATAATGGAGAAATGGTTGATAGTGATGACGATATCAAAGATAAACCAGCTTATGATGATGTAAGAAAGATCACCATTAAGAGGTCAAAACTTGCAAAGTGGTTTATGGAGCCATTTTTCGAAGAACTTATAGTTGGTTGCTTCGTGAGGATTGGTATTGGGAAGTCCAGAAATAATGCTAGCATTTACCGTCTCTGTTTAGTTCGTAATGTAGATGCCTCTGATCCTGATCGGCAATACAAGTTGGAGAATCGAACCACTCACAAGTATTTGAATTGCGTTTGGGGTAGTGAGACCTCTGCGGCTAGGTGGCAAATGGCAAGGGTGTCTGATTCACCACCCACACCACAGGAATTCGAGGATTGGGTTCGGGAGGTAGAAAAGAATGGAGGACGGATGCTAACAGCTAAAGAAGTTGAGGACAAGAAGGAAGCTATTGATAAAATTATGAACAGTTTTGTTTACTCAGCAGCCACCGTGAAACAGATGCTTCAGGAAAAGAAGTCCGCTTCTTCTAGGCCTTTCAATGTTGCTGCTGAGAAGGACCGCCTTAGGAGAGAGATGGAGGTTGCTGAGAGCCGAAATGATGAAGCTGAGGTTGATCGAATTCGTGCCCGATTAAAAGAGCTGGAGGCCTCTCGGCAATCAAAAGAATTGGATGCCAAGGCAATGAAGTTAGCAGAGATGAACAGGAAAAATCGTGCTGAAAACTTCAAGAATGCTTCAGCGTTGAAGCCTGTTAACACTGGCTTGAAAGCTGGAGAAGCTGGATACGATCCTTTCTCTAGGAGATGGACACGATCAAGAAACTATTACATGAAAACTGAGGAAGGCGAATCTCTACCAGCTGCAGCAGTTGACAATGCAGACGCCACTGCCACCGCCAGCAATGGAAACGTCAGCGGCCCTGCCGGTGAGGCTGCAACAGTAGCCGCCCTAGAAGCTGCTGCAGATGCTGGAAAGTTGGTGGACACAAGCGCACCTGTGGATCTAGGGACCGAATCCAATTCGTTACACAACTTCGAGCTGCCGATTTCTCTTGCCGGATTGCAGAAGTTTGGAGGTCCACAGGGTGTTCATTTAGCTCTCATGGCGAGGAAGCAGAGAATAGAGGCTACAATGGGATTGCGTGTGCCTGAAAACGATGGCCGTCGCCATGCTCTAACTCTTACCGTTAGTGACTACAAACGACGGAGAGGACTTCTCTAGTTGTTTTTATGCACATTGGAGTGGATTACCATTCATCATGTTTACTCCATTTTTTCAGAGTTCGTTCTGTAAATTAAAATACATACCCATTATCCTGTTGTGCTTGAGAATGAATAATTTGTATAATCATCTCCCGTCTTGCTCGTCCAAACATATTTGGATGAAGGCTAGCATTTGTAATAGTTGGACTGTAATTCAGACGAAGGCCAGCATTTGTAACAGGTGGACTGTAATTCAGACCAAACCTTTGTTTTTTCCGGTATATACAAAGTTTGCTTACATATGCATATTTCAAGCGGTAAATTTTCTAATCCAACTCAAATATGCTCTGAAATTTTGATTCGTTGCCCTTGTTAAATTAAAAAGTGCTTAAAAATCATTTTGCTATTTTTGAATTAAATCATATTCAGAAGTGTTTATCTTGGAACTCACCCCCACTTAGTCAAGCTAAATCCCAGTTGTGCTATAATATCTTATATCAAATATAGTGTTATATATATTAATTCTTTATATTTCTTAGAAACAATAAACAAAAATTTTCATAATAAAACATAGAATATCAAACTTCTAAATTCCAATCTTGTACTCATATCTAATCACTCAACTACTTCTACTTCCAAGTGGAACCAGTTCTACTCAGAATGTGTCAACTTGTATCTAGTCACTCAACAAGTACCTAAGTCGAAGTAGATAAAATCGATCGCCGGAACCCAATCGTGGTCTAACTACTGGCGCTCGTGTAAATATCCTGGTCTTATCAGGAATGACCTTGCTCTCTGTCATAGCAAAGCTGCTATAGTCATAGCTAAGGTGCGTTACTAGCTATTCCAATTTCCAAGTTAGCATTAAATATTTCAAGAAAAACCCAAAAGAACAAGAAAAAAATTTCACCGGTAGGGGTGATAATTGAGTGAGCCGACTCGTAAGCATTTGACGTTCATCTCTGTTTGACTCGACTCGAAACTCAATATTTAAATGCTCGACTTGAACTCGACTCGAACTCGAATCCTACGAGCCGAGCTTTGAGCAAGGCCGTGTTCGATTCGCTCGATAAAATAATATAATAATATAATTTTTATATTATATATAAATAAATAAATAAATATATACTAATAAGTTTAATTGTAACTAATTATATTTATTTATATACAATATAATAAGAAAAAGGTGAGATAGTTGAGATATTAGGTAATCAAATTTTTTATCTCAAGGTTGTGGGTTCAAATCACGCCAACTTTATTTTTTTGATTGAGTTAAACGAGCTGGTTTCAAGCTCACAAATGAGCTAGGTTAGCTCGAACACGTAAAAAATATTCGAGTAGGTTCGACCTCGCAGTTTAAGTGTATTTGAGCTCGAACACGTAAAAAATATTCGAGTTGAGTTCGAGCATGTATGTTCAAAACTCAGTTGATCTCGAGTCGAGGTCGAACGAACTTCGAACTATTCGAGCCGAGCTCGGCTCGCTCGCTCGTTTAGCACCCCTATTCACCTGTTATTCTTACTTCATGAAATAATTATAATAATTAAACTTGCTTTAAATTGAAACAACCCAATTTTTCGTAAATTATAGCTTACCAAAAGAATTATAAACAGATGGGATATATTTTGCCTTTTAATTAATAGGAACTTAGACTTGTTGGCTTGTCGTTACTTCTACATTCCATCTCCTTCTATATCTTTAACCATTCTTCAAATATTTTCTCAAATCTTCAATTTTTATGATCAGTGTTTACGTCAGCATGGTTACTCAGATGCATTTAGTGATTTGATTTGTATTATTTGTTGTCACGTTTTATGGGAGAATGAGTTCGGAGTGACAAAGGAAAGCCTCCTGGATCGCTGAAGTACAGATATGCTCAATCGACAAAAATTGCAGGTTGGTATTTTTTGTTTTTTTTGTATACCTTATTAATTTTATGCAGATCTAGCTCAAGGAATTGCCAGTAATAGAGAAGAATCTCTCTTGCTGCTTATCATTTAAGTGTGTGCTTCTTGTTGATTATCTTTCTCCTATTGAAGATCTGGGCCGACTAAATTTATCAATTGACAATTTTAATACAAACCATGAAGTGATTTTCGACAGAGTACTTACCGTCCATGGATCTGCTGATGAAATCATTCCTGTCAAAGATGCAACGGAAATTGCGAAGCTTATACCAAACACAAGCTTCATATTGTGGAATGAGCTGACCATGGTTACTCACATCAAGATGAATTAATTTCAGTTGTATCAGACTTCATAAAGTCTGGCATTCAGCATGTCAACTGATCATCAATCTGTTGTAAAGGTACAGTTGCCATGATATAGGAATTTAGATGGATGAATGCAATCAATATTTATTGTTCGTGTAAACTACTTCATTTGCATTTTGTTTATTATACGACGATTAATCAGTTCACTACTAGTTTGCAGCGCTGCATATTAGGTAGCCTTCGTATTTAGGAAGAAAACCCGAAGTATTGCTCGCCGGAAACTAACTGCTGTTTTATGCCTTGCAGTTGATACATGCAAAATTAAGCTTAGTTTATGAGATTGATTCGGGCAATTAGGAAATGTTTATGAATTGACTTATGGAACTCCGGTTTGTGTGTATATATTTGATTTGAAAAACAAAAATTGTGGTTTTAATAATTTCGGATTCGAGACGAAACAAAAGCGTATATATTCTACTGAGGCATTTCTCATGTTTAAGATCTAAAATTGCAAGTCCAGGTGGAGAAATCGAGTTATAATTTTTTAGAACATCTTCAATTAAGAGGAGGATCAATGGTCTGAGATCATCTTTAAACTCGGTAGCTAATTTATGGTTCGACAAATCGCTTAATGAACAAACCTGCAAGATTTGTACTAGGTTACAACATTACCTTTTAAAAAAAACAATGTTACAATAGAGCTAGACCTGCAGATATTAGATAGAATTGAATTTAAAAAAATAACAGAGAATTTCTAACTCCATGGACACGAAAAAAAAAGGAAAGATAAATCATATAAATTTTCCTCTCAATGACCACAGATCTGCAATTCCAAATACGTTTTTTGGTTTGGTTGCCAAGGATGACCCAATAGGAGTAAGCTAGAAAATCGACAGTTAAAGAGCGTTTGTTCCATATATTTCTACTTTCTTCTAGGAGGGGCTTATACAAGATTGACCCACAAAAAATAAAATCAACAAATACATTCCTCACACATTCTTGAAACTGCTAAATTACCGGAAAACAACTTTCAAATCGATCACCTACTTGAAATATTCCGGCAGCAACGAATAACTAACATTCATAATTATAGCCAGCAAATACAGTACAAATGTACCCACCCCACCCCCGTACTTCATTCAGACATTTTAGTTTAAGAACTCTAATAGGGCTGTTTTTATATCATACTGCAAGAAAACGTTTAAAAGATAGCATTTTACTTTCAATCCCCTTTCATTTCAGGGTGGCATTTATTTTGTGATCGAGTAGGTCGACAAAAGCGATACACGTTTAAACATGAGGTTGCAAATATGGGTATGACAAAATAGTCAAGTGTCTGCATGCTTATCATATACCATTCAACTTTAAAACAGCATATATTAGATATCCCCTCAAGCAACCCACTCCCCGAAAAACAACGTTAAGATCATCCTGAGATAAAGAAAGTTAGGACCTGTTCTCCATGACTTCAGCAGGGGAAACGTGATGACCAACATAATTTGCCCCTCCTTGATTCCCGTACATGCCCATTCCACCAGATCTACCACCTCTACCTTTTTGGTTGTAGTAGCCTCTTTGGTAATAATCATAAGATTGGTTTCGGCCATTCTGATAATTGCCACCCCCACTTCCTCGTCCACCTCGGCCCCCACGGCCATTTGGATAACCCCTTCGTCCGCTGCCATTACCAAGCCCACCTCCCCTTTGGTTATAATATCCCCTCCGCGGAGCATAGCCCTTCGTCCCTGCATCTTCATTTTCATTCAATTCGCTTGTATCAGCCTGCAGCTTGTACTGATCTTCGTGGGCATTGTGATCTTCCTGCGAATACAATGTCCCTGGCTGATCCTAAACAACAATTCAGCACAAGCATAATATAAGGTGTCAATGCCAACAGGGGGAAAAACAAAATAAGTACTATGCAAGCAGCTACCGCATTCGAAGAACCTTCCACAGTAGACTGATCAACAAGTGGTTCTGTCACTTGGAAATCAGTAACTTCTTCTTCCTGCCAAAAAATTCACACTATTAATTCATAAATCTGACCATATTAGACACATCGCAGTTCATGGTCCAATAAAAAAGAACCCGACAGCTATATGCATGAAATACACTAAAAATCATATGGTGGGAATGAATTTTGAGATCCTCAAAGTAAACGTATTATGATGATATATAATAAGACATAATAGCAACTCCTTTCCTCATATTGGCAGATGGAAAACCAATCTTAATATATAATACGGAATAAAAAGGTTTTTTTCATTTTAAAACTTAAGAAATTCAATCATCATAACAAAGACTTAACAACTAACATGTTCAAAGTTTGCAAAGAGGAGGATACCCTAAATTCCCTCTTAACATGTACAGACAACCATTCATGAGCACCCAAATTCTTCCTAAGTCATTCACGAGATGAAATTACATCAATCTTAGCTTTATCACAGAATTAGCAGCATTGTCTCCCAATTCATTTATCTCAGCACAATCATCTTCACCATGACTTTACATGCCTTCCAAGATCTTAGGTCATACAGCAAGCACAGGGGCTAATAAGCTAAATCTTTCAAATAAGTATTTACACTAGCTTCTATTCACATAAAATAGTAGCCAAATCCAGCACCAACCTCTTAATATACTCATTTATCTTGATCACCGACTAAGAATACCTGAACTAGAAACACTTAAAAAGAGTTTTTTTTTTATCCTTTTTAACAACCTCTTTGCACAAACTTTTAGCTTTCCACTACTTTTCAAAATTAAATTTGTTTTTTCATTACCTGCAAACTTTAATAATCAGTAATCTTAAATATCCTACACTGCAAGAAATCCTCCATAACATCAATGTTCATGAACTTAGTATAAAAAATTTTCAATGCTGCCAATGCCTGTGCATTACTGATAGAAAGCCTAGGCAAAGGAGGGGAAGTTTCATGTCCAAAAAGGCATCCAGCCATCAAAAGTTTCCTCTAGGAAAGAAGCACCCTAGCCATCACAGAACAGCTCACCATCAAAGGCTCCCTATGAATTGTGGTGCAAACCAAGCCACATCAGCTACGTGTCAGCTTAGTCACGAACTCAAACCCAAATTAACAATGTTGAAACTCTAGTGTGTGATTATAAAAAAGATACATAACAGACAATAATAACGAAAACAGAGAAAAAAGAATTCAAGTATAATGGTAAAATGGACAGAAAAGGGAGCAAGTGCAATTGCAAAATATGACAGATTCTGTATGTAGCAAATAAAAGAAAAAACAAAAATTGAACAAACTTATCTAAAGCACAGAAACAATTGGAACTGTTGTCTAAGAATGTATCTGTTATTAAAATACATACTATAAATAAAACTTTTTTATAACCAAAATCAACAATCAACACCAACACCTTTTATATGATTATAAACTTAAACATTACAGTAGCCTTTTGTTTGTCTCTGAAGTCACCATTTAGATGCGAAGAGACTTGAGTAACACGCCTTCCAATATTTAGTTCAAATTGGTAAGCAATACTGTCTTGCATCTTACAAGTTAAAAACATTATTGAAAACCATCCACACAAACATCTGAAAGGTAGGTTACTCAAAATGAAAAACAATCAAGAAAACAGAATTATGCTTAATGAATATAGAAATTTAAAAATTTGATTCAAGTTTGAATCTTGAAGAAAACTTACACTATTTATATTCAGGCACAAACCATTAATGTGGCTCTCCCTGGATTAGAATATTTTATATGCAGAAGTCTTACAAGGGTGAAATTTGTAGTACACTGTATATTATATATTATGAATTAAAATTTCCACTTATACATGTTTCCATTTCCTCTATTAAGCAGTGAAAATTATGCACTTAGTCATAAATATCTACATAAAATGATTTCACCTCTGCAAACCTAATGTACGAGTTCACAAAACATAAAAGAAACATTCGCATAACACATGAATATTACAGAACGAGGATATTGAAGCCTATGTAACTGATGTATTGAACAAAAATACAGCAACAGGAACATATGAACTTATAAACGGTGATGAAACCACACAAAGAATATACCTTTTGATGATAATATCCATCACCTTCGCCTTCTTCTTGCGCACTCGATTGCGACGCCCCATGATCAGGCACCACAGTCTGACCAACCGAATACTTCCCAGCAGCAGCAGCCACGTACTCGGTAGCCTTCATCTCCGGTGCCGTGGTAAAGTAGTCCGAAGACAAAATCTTGTTCAATCTCGCCCTCAATCCCGCATCTACACAACAAAAATATGAACAAATTTTAAGAAGAACAAAAAAAGATGAGACCTTCAACACAAAAAAACTACACCCAATCGACCGAGCACGTACAGGTAACATCGGCGCCGGGGAGCACCGGCTCGTCGGAGTTGGAAAGCCACCGCCTCGCGTGCTCGAGGCAGCTCTGCAGCGCGTCCTTGTGGGACAGCGTGGAGTAGAGCGGGCGGGAGGTGAGGAGGCCGCCGAGCGCCGAGATGGAGTCGAGGTCGCGCTCGCCGAGCAGATCGGTGGCTTCGTCGGTGACGTAGTCGTAGGTGAGGCAGCACTCCCTCTCGTGCGTCCGGGTGAGCATGGTCGACGCGAACTCGCTCTGCGGCTTCACCTCGAACAGGCTCCCGAAGTAGAGAAGCCGGAGCAGGTCCTCGATTCCCGTGCCAGCGGCGGCGCAGGATGAGTCGGAGGAGGATGGGCGGCCAGATTCGGGGGCGGAGCGGGCGGCGGAGATCTCTTCGGCGACGGCGGCGGAGAGGGGGAGGCGGAGCTTGTCGTACTCGTCGATGATGAGGGAGACGGTTGGCTTGGAGCGGAGGAGCTCCTCCTGCTCCTTGTTAAGGGGCTTACCCTGGGCGACCGCCTCCTCCGTCTGAAGGATGCGGTTGTACTTCTTCCGGAGCGCGCGCAGGCGCTTGTTCATCAAGCTCATGACCGGGCCGTCGTTGATTTCGCCAGCAGCGGCGGCGGCGGCGTCGGCGGATGTGGCCATCGGCGGCGGCGGTGGAGGGGGGAGGG
>JAVDBV010086600.1:0-14913 GCA_032619315.1 Piper longum | reverse complement strand
GGCCAGTCTGATGGGTCGGACGGGTTTGGCGGGTCTGGCGGGCGGCGGGTTATGAGTTTAATGTAGAATGAATAAGAACCACTGAATTTTGATCCAACGGCTCATTTGACAGCGTATGGTGCGCTGCGAGCCCATAAACTTTCTATATATATATATATATATATATATATTAATAAAGTAAGTGTTTGAGTAGTTATTTAATAAAACTGTGTTCCGCAAACATTTCATAGTCATTAATAAATTTTTAAAAAAATTAAAATATGGTCTTTTGCAAGTTTATGTAATAGGTGAAGGCAATCTTCCATTTGGAATATAATGTAAGTTCAACATGATTACGAGCCATTTGGACTAGAATGGGCCTCATGAAATTTTAACGTTAACGTAGGACAAGAATTAACCTGGAGAGAACACCCGTAGGTTGTTAAGTGCATAAGAATCAAATACAAACGAATATACTCGGCTTTTAAACAAAGACTGAAAAGTACAACTTGGAATGGAAAATAAGGAAAAACGTTTTTTTTTTTTAAAATATTTCTCATTTTCACAGAAGAAATACACGTTTTGCTTGACTATATTCGGAAAAAACCCTAGTCACTGCTTAAAGCGGACCTGTCAGCACGAAAAATAAGGAGCCACGAGTACAGTGTACCATCATTTTGGGAACCAAGTCTTCCTCATTCAAAAGCATAAATTTTCAAACTGCAAGCATCATAGCAATGTAACGAGTGCAGGTGCAGCGGCAGCAGCACCAAAGATGCTAAATTTCCCTGCATAAAAGCTCTGAATATTAAATCTTAAACTGGCGTATTCTTTATTAAACAAACATAGTCAATTTGCAATAGATTCATACTATGCTGGGCGAATCTCCCTCCCAACTACAATTGGCTAAAGGCCAACGAGTTCTTATACAATCAACTAATGGAGCATGCAGAGAGTGTTTCGGCTGATCCACCTCAACTACTCCAGTAGGATCATTTCCAAAATTAGATCCTACGATTGTCATGTACTCCTCTGGATTCCACTCTGGTGGAACTGAAACTCTCAGTTTTGTAAGTTTGGGTCTCTGAATAGGATTCTCACCTTCCACCGCTTGGATCCCATTCATTACCGACTTAGCAATCCCATTGAAATGGTAAAGATCAAACTCCTTTTTGCCTAGTGACCCAGTTGAATCTTGCAATCCACCCAATCTCTTATCCAGATTCAGTAAAACTTGCCAAAATTCACTCCATACAACAAAACCGGAGCTGCACAGTTCATTCAGCTTCTCAGCCGGTAAACTTATGTCCGCATCTCTTAATACTTGATGAAAGCCTTCCTCACTGATGAAACCACCACCACCGCTCTGGTCTTGCGCATCAAAGGTTCTCCTAATGAATGATTTCCTCTTCTCCAGTTCATTCTCATCTTGAACGGTGTTATCAAGGGCAAATAGGACAGTATAATGGGACTCACTTCCAATGACCCAAATTGGCCACTTTGGGCACTTTAAATGCTGCCCCACCTTGCAATAAAAAAGGGCTTCCAAAAGAGTAAGAAACCCAACTTCAACATTCCTAGGAACACCCTTCAAAAACATACCCCCGCCTAGACCCATTCGGTCATCAAATACATTTGGTACTGCTTGCCCACACAGCAGAAGATTCACAATTTCCTATCATATATTATAAATGTCAGGGTACATTAAAAACCAAATATATATTATCAAGACAACGCTATCACCACAAAAACATGTAAAAAAAAATTTCCTACGACGTTTAGGCTATGTAGCTTTAAAAATAAAATTTGCAACAAAAATCCACATGAGTGAAAATAGCAGTAATTACTGGTTAGATGCCTTTCTCAAATGCCAAACCTACTCTTTTTTTCGTGCTTGGGACCAACAATGAAAGTGTTGAAGAAACAGAGCCCACAAATTGGAATCATGTTACTCATCTCTTCTCATACCCCGCGAAGGTAATTCTTAACTCTCCATATAAATAAAGGCTCATCCCTTTCTTAAAAACTCTACAACACATAAAACAATGGTAAAGGAAGGCCAAAGAAATGCGGATGGAATCAGTGATAAAGATAGAGATAATTATGATCGGAGCATTGACATGGTCTATGATTGAGTAAGCAAAGTATAATGATGATGGTAGCAGTATAGCATATATTCTTCGTACAAAGCAGTAGTTAGGAACAAGCTTGCACGGTAGTGCTATTAGCTACAATATGGATTAAGGTATGTTCATACTATACATGAGCAAGCCATACCTGTGAGGCATGTCCAAATGGAGCAGTGACCAACGGAATAGTAGGATCATCTCTGTCAGATTGAACAGCCTCCTGAATCAGAAAATAGTTCAAAACATGGTGGAAGAACAGTGTCAAATCTAACTATGCATCATTATCCGACCAATCAAATTACAAAAAAATCTTATTCCTGACAAATTAATAGTAACAATGGACAAATAGTTATTCATATAATAACAGTCATTTTGCTGACATACCAATCCTCTCGAAAGTAGCGCTGAGATGAGGAACAATAAAGCTCCCATACGGCTTTGGAAAATAGGAAACATTAATTTAAGACGAGTAAAAGCTTCCCTTCTTGACGTGTATATATTTACTCTTACCACTTTTTGCAAATCCAACCCCGACTCTACTACAAAACCTTCCAACGCTTTGCCAATTTTCTATTGGAAATATTAGAACATTAAAAATAGTAAATAAAAATTGAGAATTTTGTAACACGCAGGGAAAAAATGGACAGAGAAGTGGAAAATAAGAAGAGATCCCTACCTCATCTCTTTTGCTGTCTAATCCCCCACGTAGGGACCAGTTGCTAATAATATTCAAGGTCGAAATTACAGCCTTATCATCACTTCCACACATAAATAAGATCTCCATCATGGCATGCACTAAAGCCCTGATACATCAAAAGCAGCAAATGTGTTCAAACTGAATTAAAACTTACTGCTAAAATGCAAAGAAAATTTCACAAGTAAAAGGAAATAAAATGATTACTTTATTTTTTCATCTTCAGTGATGGAACAAAAGTCACTCTCTGAAGCAAATGTTGAAGAAACTCGACGCATTCTAGAACTTTGGGTCGGCCTGTTCCCCATATTATCATCCAGATCATCTGGAGAAAATAGAAGGTGTTTGAGGACAAATGCCTGCAGAACATAAATATGTTTGTTACAAAAAAAGTTACAATGCAGAATGCTGATTATTTATATACAGCCCAGACTATACAGTAAGAATGCAAAACGCAAAGAAAATAGGTGTTTGAGGACAAATGTCTGCAGAACATAAATATGTTTGTTACAAAAAAAGTTACAACGAAGAATGCTGATTATTTATATACAGCCACAAGCTATACATTAAGAAAAACAATTTAGGATACACTCAAATCCCCAAATGTACTCATTGGCAAGGCCAACATCAGCTCACATTGTAATATATGGGTACCAAGAAAAATTATTTATATGGCCTTTAATGCATCTTGCAGAAAATAGATATGCATCCATTTTGATAACTAAATACATAAGAAACAATCTTCAAGAAACACAATATGCACAAACTTAGTGAACAAATATGAAAGATGTGATTGAATGGCAGCAAACAATATTTACTCATTGCATTACCTGTATTGTAGCCAACACACCACAAGGCCCTCCTTCATGCTGCACTAGACCCATGCATGTTTCTGCATCAGAGCTAAACCTACAGATAAAGCATCACCATAAGATGAAGACATATACCATAAGATGAAGAAATATGACAGAAGGGGTATGAAACATAATATAAACCGAAAATACAGATTTCCAGAAGCGAAACAAGTGTTTTGGTCCTCACGGTTACAGCAAGAAATCATTGCACAAAAATAGAATGAGTCCATAGATAATTGTTATAAGAAAAAAAAAAGAAGATAATTCTAGTCAGTAAGTTTTCCAATAAGTGCTGAGGGAGTACAAAATTAATTAGCCAACCATCCCTAAAGCCGCCTTTAACTTGTTTCAAATCTAGAAACAAGTATTTGATGTTTATATGTTTAGAAGCATTTGCCAACTCATTCCATTGATTAGCTAATAGATGCTCTGCATAAGAGCACCAATGACATAACAATTAAAATCTTTTATCTTTTATACTGAAGAGTGATAAAAACGTTAGAGCTAATATTCATTAAATGTCTTTAGAAGGTATACTCATCAATGAAGCAGAATCCACTGACCAATCTAACGATCATCCATCGAGAGATCTACATAAGAAATTCATCAGATGGCACAAACAACTCAATTGATAGCTACAACCCCCCATTCTGGTACTCAAAAAAGTTCACATTTAGAAGCTCATACCGTCAAAAAAAGAGATGAAAAAAGCTGCGATTCTCGAAAACCAACTACATTGCATATCAAAGTACCTGATTCCTTGGTTAGTCCACTGCGCCAAAATGTCCTTTGATACATCAGAACCAAATAACATCGAGAACAGCTGCTCCGCTTCCTTGGACGACAACTCCTCCCCAAGTAAACCCGATCCTTCCCCACCACCGGACGACGGACCAGCTGCCGCCCTCTCGCCAACAACCACCGCCGAAAGCAACGACGCCGTCTTTTCCGCCTTCTTCACAACAGCGGGGGGCGAGGGCGACTTCGCCGCCGCCGCCTCCTTCATCCTCCGCTCGGCGGAGGCGGCCATGAGCTCCCGCCGCATGCGCTGGCTTCTCGCCTCCGACGACTCCCCGCCCCTCTCGCCCTCGAGATCGTCCTCCTGCGGCTTGCTCCGCTTCGGCTCCTGCGGAGACAGGCTCATCTTGATCGCCATCTTCAGATTCTCGTCCTCCTGATCCATCGAGCTCGTCCGGCAACCGAATCAATTGAATTGCTACAAGGTCGGAGCTCCGACCCTGATCATGCCGGCGCGGAAAACGCGCAAAGAGCCCCAAATGATGGTTCGGAGGCGGCCGGAGAGGGGAATTGGTAGGGTTCCGGCGAGGTGATCGGAGAATCTCCGGCGGGGAAGGTGGAACCTGCGAACCCTAGAAGGGTAGGGGAGGGGGAGGAGAGGACCGAGGAGGACGACAAAGTTAACGGCGCCGTTATCCGTAACGGCGGTAGTAAAATAAAGTCGAGGGGCACAAATGAAATGCCCAAAACTACACAGGGCCGGGTTGTAATTACATTGGGAACCTTTCTTGTTTTAGAATGATATATAATAATATAAATATTATGAAGATTAAAATATTTTATTTCTTTAAAAACGTAAATAATGAGGGTTAAGACTTTCCTTGTGTTTGAATGTCAAAAAATATAGTTATAAGAAATTTTATTTTTAGATAAAATAAACTTATATAAAAATTTTACAAAGTAATATCTTTTGTGAAAAATAATAAGAGAAAATTTGGGAAACACTTATGAGAAAAATATATTTTATTTTTATCATATTTTGTTATTATTTAAATTTGTTAAAAAAAATTAAAATTGTTATGCCAATTCACTGCATTCTTATTTACTATAAAAATTTTATGTATACTATTTTCGTGTAGACCCTAGGTTATTTTATTCAAAATTTCAATTAAATTTTATTTTAAATTTTTTATGATAATTATAAAAAAAGTGAATGAACTCTCAAAATGATAAAGTTTTGTTCAAGCTTTCGAAAAATAAAAAAAAAATCAACCCTTCTACTTCATTTAATTTTTATTGATTAAACTAACTCAAGTTCCTGGCTCAAACCATAATAGATTTGACTTAAACTTTAAGATACATGAGGTCACTTAAACCCAAATTACTAAGGTGCACTCCGTAAGATCATCTTTTCTTGATCTTAATGGATGACTGAGGACTCTCCACACACGGCATTCCTAAAATATGAATTAATCAGGAGATTGCTTTGAAAAACCCAAAAAAAATATTGATTGCATTCACCTTTTTTTGATAAAATTATTTATTTCATGAAATATTTAAATTCTTTTGCATAATTAAAAACTACTGTAGGTCTCCGCTAATTCACAATTATAGTTTAAAAAACGTTTGACAAAACATTTACAAATGCAGTTTATACTGAAGCAAGCAATCTTAAGTGTTCTAGACCATCCATCTCATCGATATTCAATGCCAAGGAAATGTTCAGGGTCGACAATTGACGTATAATGAAATATCAACTCCCTTCCATGCATCAATACCTGATTTTGGAGCCAAAATGGACCATTTCACCTGAATGTGAAGAACGTTTAACCAATCTGACTTCTACAGTAATAAAACAGAACAAGATTGAAATGGTTACTGAAGGTGATCCTAAGACATCAACTCAATTACATGCAAAAGCCCGATCTGTAGATTCCACAATGGGAAAATAAACTGTAAATTACCCTGAATTTAAATTTGTTTGAATGATCTCATCTTGTGAAAAATCTGTAAAATAACCCGTGCCCACACTAAGCCCTTCCTCCCTGGCCAAGCGTTCAACTTCCAATTGAACCTGAGCAGCTCCAACGTTTTGTGGATCCAGTAAATTACAAGCTATTTCAATCAAGTCCTCTCCGTGGGATAGAGCCATGGCTTGCACTGAGTTGAGGCTACCACCTCGACCACGGACTTTTTTGGCAATTCTACGAACCACTGCCATATTTGAAGAGAACATTGGTACATTATAGTTGACAACCCAAGGAGTTGCCCCAACAACAACAAGGCCAGTGGATTTTGGCACTTGATCAGGCCCAGCATCAAGCTGTGGTGACAAGGTACCAGATGCAAGGCCACCTTCCCATTGACACCCTTTAGCATTTGGAGAGAAGTAACCCAACTCTCTTCTGATTGAATCCAATGTTCATGAGCTGCTCCATATAAATAGTTTGGAACTGATGGATTTTGGCAGAGTTAGATTCTTCAAAGAACAAGAATGCAACCACCATGTGGCCAAAGAGTCTCATGCTACTCTTTGAAGTAAAAGTTGCACATTTGATTAAATTGCTGGAATCATATGGATAAAAAATAAGGTCTTTATTTATTTTTTTGGAAGGAAAACTCAGGTATTTTTTTGTTGAAAGAAAACTAAGGTCTATTTGAAACTGATAAAAGCTAGCCTGTGAAGATTTCAACAAAATATCAAATTGGAGGGAAAGAAAACAGACCTTGAAGCTTGACTCCAATTTCGGCTGCCGCTGCCTTGGCAAGTCCTGCAACTTGCCCCAGTGATGCATCGGCCAATGGATGAAAACAAATGTGATCAACAACGCCAAGACGAGGGTGAGTCCCTTGGTGCTTCCTCAGATCAATGGCTTCCAACGAAGAACTAACCAGGGCAAACACAGTTCTGGGCAGGGGATCACCAATGTCTGTTAACGAGGTCGGAGGAAGACGTGCGACGAGCGTGTAACCCCCTCTGTTGTAAGCTTCATCTTTAAATTTGTTGTAAGCTTAATTTTCAACCACACATCATGGCAGGATGTTTATCAAATATTTTTTTCCATGTTGGTCTGTTGTAATTCCTTGGCTAGGAGGAGTTCTCGACGAAAAAGAAAATGCGACTTGCACCAGATTGTTCTGTCACAAGAAACACAGGTAAAACACAACGGCGTGCAATCGTTCACCCGACGGCAGTTTGCCGGAGCATATTTTTTTACTTTGATCTTGGAGTGACTTTTCCTCGGTCGCCTCTTTAATTAATTTGTAGCACAACATCTTCAAAAGTGAGCAAAAACGGTTCTAAGTCTCACACCCAATTCAAGGCATCTGTTACTATTATATTATGCGTTGTGCTAATCATTCCCGTGAAGTTGGTGTCTTTTCTGTGTACTGCATGCATGCATCGCACCTGCAAGCCTGTGTTGTACATCGTTTTCTAAAACAGCGTTTGATATTTAGTTGAGCTCCAGAAAGATCTTATAACGCATACAATCTTAAGTTGTCTTGTCGTATCAATTCGTTTACTTATTTACTATTATCTTAATTAAATTGTAAAATTTAGTGGATTTTTTACTGTTTTCTGGCTATATTATGAATAAATTCTTTGAGATGACAAGTAATTGATTACATTCAAAATATCAGATTCTTTCCCTTTTATTTTCTAAATTACACATTGATGAATACTTTTTACAACCATAATGTATAGCGTGATGCCTAATTGCATCTATTATACAATGCATCAATCATATCATCAAGAATTGGATGTGAAACTACTCAATCAATATTTGTATCCATATAGAAAAATACTTTTTCCGACTTTTACTATCAAATAATGTTAATGAATTTGGTTGTGAGAGAAGTTTTCACAGCATTTATTGAATTCTCTATTTTCTTTTGAAGCATGGCATTGTGAAGATCTCTTTAGTATTATATTTACTTGTTTACTCTTATTAATAAAAAGATAATTAATAATTGGATTTTGATGAAAAATAAGTGACTCAACCGATCAGAATATAATAAAAATAAAAAATAAAATATATTATTATCTTCTCGTTTAATTATAGTTATCTTTAAAATTATAGGATATTACATACTTATTATAATATTATAATATATTTTATTATTTAATAAAATTATATATGCCATAGTAGGCCACAACGCAACATCCTATTTTAAGGCCGAGGATTTATTGTAGTAAGTGCTGCCTAATTAGTGCAAATTACCCAAAATAGAGAAAAATGATTTAATTATTATATTTATTTTTTTTAAAACATCACTAATTTAAGTGTTTTGCATTAATCAGCCCAATGTTCAATGGTGGTCATTGTAACCCTTGCTAGCTTGCCTGTTGTATATAATTCTCCTTCTAACTTTTATCTTATAGTACCATTAGACATTTTCAATGGATCCCTTGATTATAATCTTGGGATCATTATAGCAAAATATTAAACTCTAATAATATTTCCCAAGCTAATAATCATTCCAAAAGTAACTCGAAACTTTGTCCATTATATCATAATCTAATGCAATTTAAACCATAATGAATCATTTTCATCAAAGCTTCCCCATTGCTTTTTGTTCTCTACCCTGCAACCTACTAAAAGTAAAAATCATCCTCGTTTTTATACCCCTTTCTTTGTTAGATTCTGCAAATATTTATATATGCTAATGACACGGGACCCACTTTCATTTCATGCATTGAACCGGCCACACTCCCCTTCCTCCTAAGCTCTTGAGCTTCCATTAATAGCCTTCTCCTTCTCCCCTTCTTCTCCTGTCCCTCCCCTGCAAACCCAGGTGCCAAGGCTCACTCTTTCCTTCTCACTGGACCTTCCCTCGAAGTGGGAACCAACTCAAATGCTGAGCTTTTCGTTCCTTGTCTGAGAAAGTTCAAATCAGGTGTGCTGCTTTACGTTTTTTTTTTTTTAATATTTGGTAACAATGGAAGGCTTTCAGTATTTTAGTGAACGGTGGAACTGGTTGCTTGGATGTCATCCAAGATATTGAATTTATAGTTGGCCTTTTGGTTTTAATGTTGACTGCTGTGTAAATCGTTGTGATATATGACGTTATTTTTTTTCAAAAAAAAAAAAGGCTAGTTTGCTGGATTACGGTGTTTTAGTGTGTGGTTTAATGTTAGATGTGAGCTTTGGTATAAGAAGAGTAGTTGGAGATGAATGTCTGACGTTGGACTTGATGTTCTTATGGTTGTGGTTTGCTTAGGTTGGAGCTGGGAACTGTGGAATGGTTCCTCTGTGTTTATTTTGTTGATAGGGCTTGATTTTTATTGACGAGGACGAAACTTTTATGGTGTTTGGAGTTGAAATGGAGCTCCTTTGTGCCTTTTCTAGATTGTGCAAACTTAATTAAAAATTTGACTCTGTTGGGGTTTGTAGGTGTCAAATGGATGGGAATATTTCGTCTGGTAATATAGTACCTTGCAGCTCATATGGTGGGTTGCTAGATCTTCAAGGACATGGACAACTCCATCAACAACATCACCTACTTGGTCTTCAGCAGTCTAGAAATTTTCATCCTATTTCGATGGTCCAAACCACAGTTCCGAGTGTTTTTAATCACTCTATGGGGGACAAAAACAATTGCAACCCGTCTCAACCTGTTTTAATTGCTGATTATAGCAAACCTGAGAAAGGGAAGCTATCAATTAGTGATGAAGATGATACCACTGAAGGGGGGCTAGACGAACTTAAAGAGGGGCCTGAGGATAGTAAATCATCACCATGGCAAAGGATGAAATGGACTGATTCGATGGTGCGGCTTTTGATCACTATTGTTTCCTATTTAGGGGAAGATGCCCAATGTGAAGGTGGGCATGGAAAGCGAAGGATGATCCCAGTTCTGCAAAAGAAAGGGAAGTGGAAGTTGGTTTCTGAAGTCATGGCTCGAAGAGGATGTTATGTGTCACCTCAGCAGTGCGAAGATAAGTTCAATGATCTGAATAAGAGGTATAAAAGACTGGTAGATGTGCTTGGACGAGGGACCTCCTGCAAAGTTGTCGAAAATCCATCTCTATTAGATTACATGGACCACTTATCCGAGAAGGCAAAGGATGACGTTAGAAAAATATTGAGCTCCAAGCATTTGTTTTACGAAGAGATGTGCTCATACCATAATGGAAATAGGTTGTACTTGCCCCCGGACCCTGATCTGCAGAAGTTGTTGCAATTGGTTCTTAAAAATAGACGTGGGCATGAAATAAAAAGAGGTCTAGAAGATGACATGGATGAAGAGGAGCTAGAAGCAGATGGCGAAGAACGAAATGTTGAAACAATAGATAGCTCCGGATGTATGAGTGAGATGTCTGGGTTTTCAAAAAAGATTAAACCGTGCCAGGATCATTTAGAGCAACAGCAATTTTACAACTCCTTGAACTCTTCCAATTGTGGTGGAAAGGTATTTCCCCAAATTGATGCATCTGATACGAATTTCTCATTTCCTACTGGAATAAAAGCAGACTCCAGACATGATCTCTGGATGAAGTACCGATCAATTCAGTTGGAAGAGCAGAAGTTGCATCTCGAGGCACAAATGCTTGAACTGGAGGAGCAGAGAATCAAATGGCAGAGAAATAGCAAAAAGAAGGATAAGGAATTTGAAAAGATGAGATTGGAAAACGTAAAAATGAGACTTGGAAATGAGAGACTGGCTTTTGAGTTGAAGCAACTGGAAGTTGAGCTTATGACAAGCAGATGATTTTCAATTGCAAGTTTTCCCTTCCACTTTTGTCTGCCTATGCCTGTAGTGCGGTTAAGGGGGCAAGATTTGGAAGCTTTTTATACACTGAGAGCAGAATTTTTTAGCCTGTTAGGCTTCCAATTTTCTTTCTTAAAGGTCTCTTGTCCTAGTAAGATCTCATGTTCTTTTTTTTTTTCAAACTCAAAAGCAATAAGATTTCATATATGCAGTGCATGGGTATGCGTATTATGAGTATAATCTTGACTAGCCTTAGCGTTTGTACACATTCAAATCCTATCAGTCTTTTAAGTACAAATCTGTTCAGCTGGTCAATTTGCACTATTTTATCTACAAATTATGTACGCACATTTGTGTATCAACTGCATTTTCCACCTTCTAAAAGAAAATGTTATCAATTTTTTCGGTATTCTTGCTTGGGTAAATGCCTTGACAGATTCTCTTACATTTATAATTTTTTATCGGGTACATGAACTGATACTACTCTAGATATTCTGATAAAACGTATCTCACTTTGAAATGACAAAAGTGATGTCCTACATCTTCTTTTCTTCTCGACTCATTGAAAGAAGATTTAAAGATTAAAACTGATTCAAGTGTGGCAAGTTTCTATTTCATTTGTGTTGTGAAAAACGGGTAATTTTCACCAAAGATAACTAGTTCACTGTGAGAACTATTACCTAAATGACAAGCGTGAAAACTATTGTACTAAATAATTACCCCAAGATAAAATTCCCAGGAAAGTTGGTGGGACACGATAATCCGCTTAGAAACCAACTCCTAGACAGAATTTTATCAAGACAAGTAATATAAATAACACAATAATTAACACCAACTACACCCGACAATAGCTATTAAATAGACACGAAAAGAAAAGAACAAACACCAGAATTTAACGAGGTTCGGCAATTGCCTACGTCCTCGGACACTACGAAAATAATATTTCACTAAAGAGAAATATTACAAAGAGAGAGAATTACCGATTGTAGAAAAGACAATTACTACCAGTAGAAAGGGAAGTAGGTAATTCAAGATTACCCTTGGGATGAATAACTAAAGAGGGGGAGGGCCCTATTTATAAAAAAAAACTTCTCACCACTTCCCTCCCAAAGTGATGTGGGATTTTGAAATCCCATACAACAATTTGGAACCTGGACAAGGTGTTCATATGAAATGGAATGATAGATGTTCAATCTTGAAGCTTGAATAGGTAACTCTTCTATTTTAGCTTTACGCTCTTTGCTGCGAGCTGAAGTAGACCATGTCATAAATGAATCAGTTAGGAAATCTTGTTATCTCAGAAGGAAATCATTTCTCAGTTTTTGGGTCTTTGATTATTCTTCTTGTTTAAACATTTTTTAAATCTTTTATGTTTTCAAATTTCGGGCCAAAATCTTAACTTCAGGCAGCACTTGACATTCTGATCTGGAATTTTACTGTTCGATCCAAATCTTCCAAAAACTGATCAGGTAATACTCTTTCGGTTGTGTTCAACTGTAAATTCAGCTTCCTACCCGAATAATGAGTAATGAATCTTGTTCTTCACCTATGTTCAGTGAGAAACAAAGGCCAGCAACGTGATTTTCTATTATAGGTCAAAGGCCTCATTTTACCGGTTTCTTAAAACTGGTGTGAGGAAACAGAATCAAAACTTTTTATTTTCTAAGCAAACAAAAGCTTGACTTGATGATGGGAGACGGGCCAGCTTGGCTTTGGCGAAATTAATATAGGATACATGAGGAAAAAAATGCATGGCCCAATCTTGCACTACTTTTCTACACAATGTTGGGTGATGGATGACCGGCAACCTTCCTTACTTGCATGTATAGTTTGCAAGCGCAAACTGCAGAACACATTCCTCTCTAACCCAACGAAATGCAAGTTCAAAAGCAACTGCATGCGTGCTCTACTCGTGTTCATGGTTTGCAGCTTTGCGTTGCTGAGTGGGTGAGTAGATGACATAATAGTCATTTACAAGTTTTCATTTGTTTATGCTTAATACGTTATCTTTCTTTTATTCTCTGGTTGTTGAACACATCATATTCTCTTGTCGTGTATAGCTTTTTTTGGGTGTTCTCCAATGTTTGACCTATTGGCAAGCACATCAATGCTTATTATATCAAGCAAGGGATTTCCAGATGGCGAGTCCCAAACTCCTTGGACAGAACGCAAGAGCATGTCTCACGAGAAAGAAACAAATAGAGTGCCTCGGCATGCGAAGAGGAAATATCACTGGATTCACAAAACCAGCTTATGAGATACAAATCAACCGAACCCATTAAAGTGCCTGAGTTTTAGGTAATTTAGATGTTTTATCATGCACCAAGAAATCCAAACGTGAAGGAAGAACTTAGTCGTTTACATATATAAGTTCGAATTGTGGGCATCAAATGAAGTGCCGGCACGAAAGCAATCAAGATTAAGCCAATACGAAATCTTGTAGATATCTTGCAAACAGAAAGAAAAAATATCGCAGAGAAAACTTATTATTCATGCACTCCACATTGACGTGATGATCTCCACTACTACAAAAACACTCACACATTATATATTCAAGCGAATAAACGATGTTCTCTTTGAACGAAAATTTATATTAACCCACATGGATATATTTCTTGCAACTTTTTCTTTGTTTGACTCGTGATCATATTCTACAAGTCAGTCTGGTATTTGTAAATAATAAACTAAAATTGCAGGTTAATGACATGAATTATAGATTTGATAAAAAATTAGGCAAGATGTCGTGTCAAACGTAATATATACCAAATAAATTTAAATTTTATACATAATTTTTTGTTGAATAATTAAATGAATTATAATAATTTAATATTTTATATATAGAATGCGATTGATTTAAAGATATATTTTATTTAAATAAAAAGATGAATTATAATTATTTAATTTTTATTATATTTTTTAAATAAATTAGATAGATTCTTATTAATAAAAAATTAGAAATTAATATTATTTGGATTTGAACTTGTAATATTTTATCGTAAAAAATAATATTATTTTTTTTTAAAAAAATTGAGACTAGTGATATTCAAACTCGTGATCTTACGTAAAAAGTATTCTTATTATATTTTAAATTTTTTTAATTTTAATTAGCTAATTATCGTACTTTTCATTTCACGTTATTGTTAAATTCTCTTTTATTAATTAAAATGGACAAACTATAATCCTTGTTTCTTTTATATCACAGTGGGTCCCACCAATAGGATCGGACCCGTAGAAAGTGGACCCACGTTGCAAGAAGGAGACAGCTGACCATGCATTGTAGCCAAATGGCAGTCATGCAAATATGATAAACATCTAATTTACCACCATTAATTGAGCACCAAAACAGGGGTAATAAAAAAAAACCGTGGCTAAAATCATGGTTACTAACTCCTAAGCCATCGATTAGCCCAAAACTTATCATGGATTAAGAGGCATAATTAAAGAATCGTTATACAAAATAAGTTGGAAGCAATTATGAAGAGAATTAAATAAGAAAAGGTTATGGAAGGCAAGCCCCGCGCCATTTCTTCCCATAAAAACCTCTCTCTGATTGGAGATTGCGAAGATGAATGTCTGGAAGCACATCACAATCTTTCCTTATATTATATGATCTTTAGTTGGTGCCGGTAAGTTACTATCTGTTAAGATCATATTCAACGTAGAATCCTAACATAGCAGGTTATAACTTATCAGATACTACTCTTCTAATCGGCGTTATCAAAATTATGCATATAATTCCTTGCCTTTCGCTTGCTCTAGCTTTCACAACTCTCATATATATATATATATATATATATATATATAT
>JAVDBV010086598.1:0-32388 GCA_032619315.1 Piper longum | reverse complement strand
GGATTCCTTTATACTACCAATGTCTTTCTAATTTTGATGTTGGTGAAAAAACTTTATCATAAGCTCAACACCTTGAGCTTTGCCTCTAAAAGCCTTTAACACACCTTATCTCTACATATCAGGGCCACGAGAGGGAGGATCACGAGAGGGTATATCAGGGTCATAATTATCATCCTTGTCTCTCTTTTCAATATGCTGAAGCAATTGAACGTCCAAAACAGTAATAATAGACTGTATAAGTCATTCATGTATGGTGGAAGCCTCCTCCCTCAATCCTTGTCTCTCTAGTCAAGAAGCTGGGCAAGTTGGTAGTCTCGGGCTTGAGCCTCCACCCTCACTCTCGTGATGTCTAGTCTATCATGCTTGTAAGTCTCTAAATCCTTGTCTCTCTAGTCAAGAAGCTGGGCAAGTTGGTAGTCTCGGGCTTGAGCCTCCACCCTCACTCTCGTGATGTCTAGTCTATCATGCTTGTAAGTCTCTAAATCCTTGTCTCTCTAGTCAAGAAGCTGGGCAAGTTGGTAGTCTCGGGCTTGAGCCTCCACCCTCACTCTCGTGATGTCTAGTCTATCATGCTTGTAAGTCTCTAAATCCTTGTCTCTCTAGTCAAGAAGCTGGGCAAGTTGGTAGTCTCGGGCTTGAGCCTCCACCCTCACTCTCGTGATGTCTAGTCTATCATGCTTGTAAGTCTCTAAATCCTTGTCTCTCTAGTCAAGAAGCTGGGCAAGTTGGTAGTCTCGGGCTTGAGCCTCCACCCTCACTCTCGTGATGTCTAGTCTATCATGCTTGTAAGTCTCTAAATCCTTGTCTCTCTAGTCAAGAAGCTGGGCAAGTTGGTAGTCTCGGGCTTGAGCCTCCACCCTCACTCTCGTGATGTCTAGTCTATCATGCTTGTAAGTCTCTAAATCCTTGAGTCAGCCGAGGAAAGACTCATTAGCCTAAAGAGTTTGGCTCATTGTATAAGCACCAAACCCATCATTATCGGCGCGATAAAAAGTGGATCCACCTTACTTGGGAGGAAGGTAGTGCACTACTGTCAATGGAAATTCCATTCCATAATACCAAACCTTGTTTGGCTTTCCGGTCGCATATTGATATGCCACATGGTCAATGATCAACGACTAGCTAGAAGGATCAGTAACACATGTCGACTCTATATGCTCTTGGTAAATAGCCTAGAAAAACGTTATTGATTAGCACAGAATAGTTTACAATCTCTTAAAAAAACATGCTCAAAATGCTAATATCATATGACATTATGTAAAACAAAGTTTAATATATTTAAAATTTATTAATAAAATTATTATAAAGTATATAATTTTAAAGAAAATCCAGTAGAGTCATTCTTCTAAATGGAACATTAGAAAAATTTTACACTTGTACAAAAATTTCACATTGCATAATCCATATTTCACACAAAAATTACATATTCATATAACAATTTTACATTCGTCAAGTAGGAAATACTTGGTCCTTCTCTTGCAACACAAAAACAAGACAAAAGCTCCTCCAACCTATGTTTTTTTGTTTACTTAAACTGTTGACAATAATTAAATATTTAAAAAATAGTAAAAGATAGAATTGTAATGCCTTATTACTAATCAAACTAACTTGTGTAAATTTTATAACAAAAATATATTTCTAAATGGAAATTTGAACTCACTTATATGCTTATTTAAAAAATATATAACAATTTGAAATAAACTAAAATATGAAAACATATTGTTGCAGCTCAGACTTCCTATCATCATATGCACCTTCCCTTTGTCTTTCCGGTGTGTGGTCAAACAAAGCTAACCACAGGACAAGGCTTCTCAGCTTGGATTGCGAAAGAACTTAAATAAATTAGAACCTAATCGAATGATCAGCAAAATAATTGAAGAAAAGTATTCATACCAAGTTTTTTTCATGGATCTCTAAACTAGCAGATCCACCAATATGACAAGTTATTTCATTGCCTTTCTCTGTCATCTAGTTCTTATTCTCTTTTGATAGCTCCAAAATCTATCAATAGCACAGTGATCTCAGATGAGAAGCTCCGGATGATCGGCAGAATCCAAGCATGCCAACCATCCTCCTCACATTTTGCAAGGTCCCCTATGTCGAATAGTTGGAGTCCACAATTCCTCGCTCGCTTCATCACCCCCTTGTATACTTCACCTAGATGACAATCCCTCGCTCACGCCTATGGCTTATCCTTCGTCTTCCATGAATACTTCACCAAAAATAAAATTAAACAACTTTACAAACTAGATAATATATTTTTCATGTGTAAATGATGTAAATAGAATGTTGGTGTAATTTGTCATCCACTATCTACACCATATGTCCCTCATATCAAGAAGTATGTCAGTCCATGTCAGATATGGTTCATGGAACTTGCCCTTAATTGTGACACTAATTTGTCTAGGCATTTTTGGATCAAGAAGTCTAAAAAAAAGCTTAGGAAAGAGACTCGTATCATAAATTCCTAGAGCTTTAGTTTAAACAATAACAAGGGATCTCATCCTCGTAGTTTTATTAAACTTACGATAAAATACCACTAAATGGCTCGGCATCTCAGGGATCTGATAAAAATGCCGCTGACATTGTCCTATCGTTTAAAACGCAATTAAGCGTGACACTCGAGCCAAAATAAGGGTGAAACAAGAGAACTATGGACCTTGATGAGTAGAGCCCTGCGTTCTAAATCGATAAGCTCAACCTGCATAACCTAAGAAGAGATGAAATCTGAATCATAATCGGATCACACCGGTAAACAAGATGGCAAAGCCACCACACATGTACAACATGCAAAACTTAATTAATTTACTTAATTTGCTTAATGAGGAGTTAAAACTCATTAAGTAGTTTAATTTAAGGGTTGAGGTTACAATTCTACTTAGTGAATGATTTCATACTTAGGATTTTATTGTTGGACTTAATCAGGCAATTTTTGGGGCAGACCAAATGGTATTCAATTGAGCTGAAATTTGATTTGTTGTAGACACCCTAAGGGTCTGACACACATTGAGGTACTCTAACCATTGTATGGTGGGTATAAGCCTGAAAGTTTTGGAATACAATGACAAGCTTACCAGGTATGCGAAATATATATATTGTAGTTGTGTGTGTATGTGTGTGTGTGTGATAAAGACACATGAGTAGGAAGAACATACGGCTCACGCCACTTGAAGAACCATGTGATGTCCGGGTATTTAGGTTTGATGCCCTTGCATTTGATGATGCTGTGTTTAATTATTTTATTATTTTCTAGCACGTGTCAGGTATGTAGAACTAGTAACCACGACCATTATTTAAGTTCTCCGCATTCTTCCACGTGTAAGAAATTTAAGAAATGCAACAAATCACTTAAACTAAGTATTAAGAAAAGGTTCATGTCACAACATGTAACTTCCGTAGTTGAGAGTGATGAAAGTTTTTCAAAAACTCCAATTCAGAATTCCTCTAACTCATTCATCTGCAATAGCTTGTTCTTGCCCACAACTTTAAGATCAAAGTTTAAAAATTAGTAGCCCAATAAGCTTTATGTTCAGCATGTAAATGATAAGCTTTACCATAAACAAGCTTCTATGGAGACTTACCAACGGGTGTCTTAAAAGCTATCCTATATGCCCAAAGTGCATTATCTAATTTAAAGATCAATTTTTCTAGTGAGACTTACAATTTTTTCTAAAATTCTCGTCAACAATCTTTTCGACATGTGCACTTGAACACTAGTTTGTGCATGATATGGTACTAATTTTATGACTAAATCCATGTTTACCCAATAAAGTTTGAAATTGTTTATTCGTAAAATGTTCTCCCCATCAGAAATTATGGCCCTAGGTGTACCAAATCTAGTGAAAATAATTTTATTCAAAAATTAAGTCGCAACTTTTGCATCATTGGTCCTAGTAGCTATTGCTTCAACCCACTTAAAACATAATCAACAACAACTAAAATATACTCACAAGAACATGTTTTAGAAAATGGACCCATAAAATCAATGCCATAGACATCAAAAATATCATAAACCAAAATATTCCATAAAGGCATTTCATGTCTTTGAGAAATATTACGTTTGCATTGACATTTATGACATGAAGCAACATACCTTTTTGCATCCTTAGAAAGTGTAGTCTCTGTCTTGCATACTAAATGCTGTGAAATACTTTATCCTCATTTGCATCACACATCAGTTCAAATGGTAAAGAACAATCTAGACCTACTACCATTGAACATTAATAAGCTTCTCCTTTGGTACCTGAAAAACATGCAAATATTTATCATTAAATTCAAATTTAACCTTTTTATTAAAAGGTTTGAAAGAGGTTAAAATTTTTTTATAAATCTCCTATAAAATCTAGCATGTCCAAGGAAACTTCAAACTTCTTTCACAAAGGTGGGGATTGGAAGCCTTTCAATCACGTCAACTTTAGCTCGATCAACTTCTATCCCTTTAGATGAAACATTGTGTCCTAGAACGGTACGTTCTCTTACCATGAAGTGGCATTTTCCCCCATTTAAAACAAGATTTGATTCTTCATATCTATGCAAAACTAACGATAAATTATGGAGATATGTTTCGATTGTTAATCCATACAAAGTAAAACCATCCATAAAAATCTTTAAAAATTTCTCATTCATATCATGAAAAAGTAGCAGGAGCATTGGATAAAGCAAAAGACGTTCTTCTATTTGTAAAAGTGTCGTTAGGACAAGTAAAGGTAGTCTTTTTTTGATCCTATGGTAAAATAAGAATTTGATTATAACCCGAATATCCATTTAAGAAGCAGTAAAAATCATAACTAGCTAATTTCTCAACCATTTGATCAATAACAGACAAAAGAAAATGGTCTTTCCTAGTGGCATAATTTAATTTTTGTAATCAATGCAAACTCTCCAAATAGTTGGTCTTAGTGGGAATTATTTCATTGTTTTAATTTTTAACTGCACTCATACCACCTTTCTTAGTAACTAGCTGAACTGAACTGGACTAATCCATACACTATCAGTAATAATACTAGAATCAAGCAACGTAACACTTCCTTCCAAACCACCTCTTGCATGGCTGGATTCAATAAACTTTGAGGTTGAACCTTGGCTTTATGGTCATATTCTATCAAAATCTCATCTACCACAATTGAGGGGCTTAGTTCTTTAATATCAACAACAGTCCATTCAATAACATTCTTATGCTTCCTCAGAACTGTCAGTAGTTGAGCCTCCATCTCACCTATTAAAAAAAAAAAATCAGCAGATAAACATCATTCTCCAAATAAGCATATTTAAGATGAGAAGGAAGATGTTTGAGCTCCAATTTAGGAGTAGGCACCTTTTGAAGGTCATCCATAGATTCATCTTGAGTCACTTCCTTACTATAGTTTTTCTGAGGATCTTCCAATTTTGGATGGTTAGCTTCATCATCAATTTCTATATCACTTTCATCATCCACAAGGTCATGCTCCATCCCCTTTTACCTGAAATTCTTTAATCAGTTCATTAAATAAGTCAACTTGAAAACAAGGATAAGAGAAAGTAGACTTAGGATATTTCATCAACTCATATATGTTAAAAGTGGTATATTCATCATTTAATCTCAAAATCTGATTTCCGGTGGCTACATCAATTAAACCACCACTAGTAACCAAAAATGGTCTACCCAATATAAGACGTACCATATGATCTACCTCCATATAAAAAGAACAGTGAAATCAGCAAGAAAAGCAAACTTACCTACTTTAACAAGTGAATCCTCCAATACCCTACATGGTTTTTTCTAAGGCTTATCAACAAACTATAAAGTGGAGTTAGTTTGTTTTAATTCCTCTACAGCTAATTTCTTAAAAAGTGAGTGGCATTAACTTAATCCCATCCCCTAAATCACATAAAACTCTCTTAATATGAAAACTTCCTAAAGTGAAAGGTATAGTGATACTCCCTTGATCTTTCAGCTTAGGAGGTGGCTTGTTTTGCAAAATTGCACTACATCTAGCTAACAACACCACTGGCTCATCATCATCATCATCATCATCAATTCTCCTCTTGTGCATTAAAATCTCCTTCATTAACTTGTATAGCTAGGCATCTAGGCTCATACATTTTCATAAGGAATACTAATATTTAATTATTTAATATACAACCCCAGTTTTGGGTTGGGGTTTTACATGCTTGTAGGTTATCTGGTTCTGTTCAGTATCGAGTCGGTTTGAGCGAGCTCCAGCTAAACTAATTTTTAGAATATGAGTATGGGGCCCATATGGTCATATAAACATATTATGGAGGTTGAATATGCACGACATGAATATGATAGTTTTAGTTATGATACTATATATAATAAGTTATCAGTGTATACACGAGGCATACACATGATTTGTATGGGAAAGATTTTAGGCCTAGATCTAAGCCATTGCAGCATTTAGTATCCATTTGAGATTTCTATGTATCTCATTGCATACATCATAGGGATTTCATATCATCAGATTGTGCCCCCGTGGTCCTAGCTCGATTGCGTTCAGGGTTTCAAGGCTCATTTACACTTCTTATCTCAATTCCTGTTTGTAGAGTCAATTTTATAACTCAAGTCAGTTTTGACTGTGGACGGTTTCGATCCGAGCTCATCGTTCGCTAATCCCGATCAACAGTGACCGCAGTCCTGCCGCCATCTATGTTCTTCGGTGATGGGCACTGCTGGCCCCCAGTTTACCCGTTTGCCTGTGAGCACGTCTGCCTACCCATGACAACGTCCGCCTACCCGCACACCAGGCTGAGCCCGTGATCATATTTGCCAAGTCAACCTAACCCATTTTTCAATTAACCCAGACCGGGTTGGTTTAGCCCATTCGATTCAATCTAGTTTATATTGGTTTGGTTTGGTTCAACACATTTTCGGCCATTTCTCAATCATTTTTGGTAATTACAAAGCCCTTACATTAGTTTAGATTCATATTCACATTGTTTAGTATGTTTAAATGTTATGAGTATTTTTATTTATTAATTATTTTATTTATTAATTAATTAATTTATTTATTCATGATTATTAATTTTTTTTATTTATATATTTGTTGACTATGATAAATGATTATGCGACTAATTATTGTTATTGGCAAAGTAAATATTTATAGATGTAATTTTTGTTTATGTTAATCTTATTTTATATAATTAGTTAATTATTATTAATTATTTCTTACTCGTGTTATTATTTATACATATTTACGCGCATGCTCGTATATTTAATATTTAAATTAATATTCTTCATAATTAATTAATATTAGTAATTTATTTATTTATTTATTCTTTGTTTGTTTGTTTACTAACACGAGTATATATGATATTTACTCGTGTTTAATCGTGTATTTATATGATATAATTATTTTATAATTTGATTACTAGAGTATTATTTATGTTCATGTATTTATTATTTATCTAAATATCTATGATTGGATTTGTTTATTTATTTATTATTTATTAATATTATGTCTCGTTTGTGTGCCACATGTTTCGTTATAGGTTTGTTCACACTATTTTTATTATTAAGATGTATTGATGATATGAGCACACAGAATGGACATGTATCATATGGAGATGTTAGTATTTTGCTTAGTACTGGGTTTCGATAGAGGTTTTGCAATCCGAACTCACCATAGATGTGAAGATATGCTCGGAATTTGGACCACAGGTCCGTAGGACTCTCCTTTCCTTGATCTCTACTGTACTCCCTACGTGTCGAGTTTAACCACGTTATAGCCGTATAACGACATTGGCGGTGTTTTATCGGATCCCTCCAATGTCGTGCAATTTAATCGTGTTTTTTACACATATTTAATACAACTACAAGGATGAGACCCCTTGTTGGTTTTCGAATTGAAGCCCCTTAAATATATGATATAAGCCTCTTCCCTAAGCCTAATATATAAGTATGCGCAATTTTATGGATTTCGCGAGTAAGAGAGTGAGCGGTATGGATATACGTATGGATCGCACTATTACTCCTTAAACCCTGAGGTAGTGGAGTGTATGGGGGTACTACGTAATGCAACACATTTTCTAAATTTGTGACATTAACTTAACTATTCATTTTGCCACTCGAGTACTGCGGCGGGTGATATGGAAGATATGAAGTCGTAAGTGCTTTATGTATGAATATGATTATGAGTCATGCATGCGAGCCGGCACTTGCTTAAGTATGTTTGCTTACTGCCCACGGTGAGACAATGTTGAAGTTTCATAAGTTTTCGTGGGTAATGAAATACCCATTGTCAGTTTGTATTAGTTATTTTTCGGACAAGTAACATTTGTTACTGACGTTTTTCATATAATATATGTAGGTCTTGAAATCTTGAGTCGATGTTGGTAGGAGGACAGATAAATTCTACACACACTTGAGCTCAGTGTAGTTATTTACTTTCTTACTTTTATTTATGTACGATGTGTTTTGACGTGTATTTAAGAATGTATTCCATTCTCATGATAACGAGAAGGTTGTTTCGATCTATTTTATTGATCGAGTCGTACTGACCGACAAGTTTAAATAGGGCTCAACTCGACCGTAACAAGTCTGATTTGGTTCTTAAGTGAACCAAAATCAGGGTGTTACAAATTGGTATCAGAGCCATGTCTTGGTTAATTGAGATGGAAGACTTTTATTTTGACCGAAGTGTGTGGAGCTGTCCTTAGCCAAGTCAACATGTATTTTCTTAAGATTTAAGATTGTGTGCTTAGTCAGACTAGAGCAGTGCATGTTTCAATGTTAATGGTTATATAAGTTATGAAAAATGAGATTAAGATTTCAGTATATACAAGCATGGATCACATGCCATGATAAGTTTTAGAGACTCGTCCTTCCCTTTACTATGGCAGAGATTTGGACTAGTTAAAGTGTTCACATATTCAATTAGTTGATGTTGAGATAAATAGTGACCATGAGTACTTGGAGCACGGATGAGAGTTTGGGCATATGACTTGAGATGGACAACTTCTAGGAGATTATAGTGGATGAGGATAAGTATTGAGATTGATCTACAGTCATATGGATACTTCACTGCTTCCCCCTCTTCCTTGAGTGTATGTTTACCCTAAGAATATTGTTGGCCACTCTTCAACAGACAGAGTCATGAATACATCAAGGATGAGTGAGATTACCTTTGGTCACATATTTAGAAGGTTAACCAGATTTCACTCGATCTGTTAGGGATAGATCAGTGATTTCCAATGAGAGACAGTTAGCTCTTATGTAAATAATTACTCCAAATTCCAGGAGACCAGTGTGGGCTCGACATTATCTTTTCATTGTACGTGTCACCACTATGATCCCGATCCCTCCAGATCAAACACTCATGGTTGGATAACTTGAACCGAGTTGATAAGAGCTACCTCTGGGGAGATAGACATATGGAAATAAACATGCTAGAGATAGTAATTGGTTCATGATGTACATGATCATATCAGGCTTCAGCACCTAGATAGCACAATCGTCGTTCGAGTAGCACAATCACCCTCCGCGTTGCACAACCACCGTCCGTATATTACACTATTGCTGACTGAGTGGAGCAATTAATGGAAGTAAGGGCAAGGTAGTTACCTCAACCTACAAGAGGACAACTACTTGAGGATGTTCCTAGCTTTGCACAGAGACCGCATGTCATAGCATTTGAGAGCAGAGAAGGGTCAGAGATTGAGGACAAGATATAGTTACGGTAACATCACCCACACAGTTGAAATTTAAATGTACTAGAATTATTCCAATCCGATGGCAAAAGATGAGCTTAACAACTATCTTGTATACCGTTGCCTTGACCTAACATCCTTAGGTCAAATGTGTATTGTAGAGATAGTGTCATCAAACAACGTTAGTAGATGGTTTCATCAAATGGATGTGCATGGACAGAGTTAGAGAGTATGATAATATGATATCCATATGGGATGGCCACGACATACGTGTTACCCGTTACACTTATCAGATGGTTAGTAAATGATTAAATACACAGTTTAACTCATTTAGAGTTTGGCCTAGATAGAGAGAGCTGATTGACTCGTATTAGAATTTTGCCATAGATGATCGGTTTAGTGAGGGAGTCCATTAGGGAGATAGTGTTTTCCTCGTGCTTCGCTAACACGATTAGGTTCTTACCACGAGACATAAGATTTAGCCTTTGCCCCAAGTATAGGAGGTACCTTCATGGTACTATTTAGGACTTACTTCGTGGTATTGTTTAGGACTTACGGTGCAGGTAACCAATAATAGACCAGTTTGGAGTAGACAATTTCACTCAAGCTTGAGAGCGACGCAGACAGGGACTTCAGTCAAACCATGTAAATCAGATAGAGGGACACTAGTGTATGCTCATCTTAACTTATAGCTTTGCTTGAGAGTACCACAATGGCAGTAGTCATGTGAGTCAAGGTTAATGCTACAAATCGATATGGGATGGTAGGACACACACCACTGAAGAGCAGATGAGACACGTATCAAACTACACTATGAGTTCCTGTAAACTCGAGGGGAGATAGTGGCTTTTTACGTGGTTCATCTGTTTAGAAGACCTGATGTCAGACCACATGAGGATGAGACACATTCTAGTTAGAGTCTTAGAGCAATGTGACCAATTTTTCACTGGAGATACATTCTCTTTCCATATGAGGAAAACACCGGATAGAGTCGAGTATTTTGACGCTTACCATTTTAGATATATTAGTCATACTATCTATTTTCCAGATGGTTGATATGAGCAGACATTGGCCGGTGCATATGCCACAAACTAGATGCAGACTCTATAGTTCCATGCAGAGTATGCTTTCATACTCCTTGAGACACGCTGCATATGTACATGTGTTCTCGCATTCATTCCTTTCCAGAGAGCCTCTTCAGCCATAGTCAGTGGTATTATAGATAGTTACGAGAGCCATAACACGCAGTAGAGACATAGTAGCTGTCCTTGTTCTATTATGGAACAGAGTGAGATATTTGATTCAGGAATGAGTTAGCTATGACCTAGTGAACAGTCTAGTTCCTCTTACAAGGACACCTGAGTGTTTGACTTAGATTGGCGATAGTGAGCCATATAGTTCATTAGCATATACCTTTATTTAGGACTAGAGTCTGCCGTATGCTAGCAAGACTCGGAGGGCACCTTAGTATAGCCACAGGATCTAGAGCTGAGTGCCCTGAGGGTACACGTAGTTGACCTATCGTATTGATGAGGATAAGTGAGACATGGGTAGATGTTAGGCCACATACCTCGCACCGATATAGTTTTAGCTTATGTAGTTCAAACAAGTACCCTGTTATACTTTAGGGTACCTCTACATAGTAGACCCTTAGGGGTGAACTTAGTTTTCCCCATAGTTTGCATTGACCCTAGGAACTAGTCCAATCAAATGATTCCAGCATGTATTGTTAGTCTAGCCATATGATTCAAGCATGTATGGTCAGCCTAGTCATATTATTCCAGCACGTATGACATAGTTCGCCAGATGATTCGATCACATATAGTCCATCTAGTTAGATTACTAAGGAGCTAATTTGCTTCATCAGATTTTAGAGTTTCAGCATCATGTTGGTCCGTTTGGGCCGTGTGTGGTTAGCATTCGAAGAAGAACTACTAGTTTGCCAACGAGATGACATCTTTACCTGAGTCCTCTAATCACACTTTATGTGAAAAATTTCGAGGACAAAATTTTGATAAGGAGAGGTTGTAAAACCCCAGTTTTGGGTTAGGGTTTTACCTGCTTGTAAGTAATCCGATTCGGGTCAGTATCGAGTCAGTTCGAGCGAGCTCAAGCTAGACTAATTTTCAGAATATAAGTATGGGGCCCAGATAGCCATCTGAGCATGTTATGGAGGCTGAGTATGCCCGACATGTATATGATAGTTTCAATTATGATACTATATATAATGAGTTATCAGTGTATACACGAGGTATGCATATGATTTTTATGGATTAGCGAGGATTTTAGGCCTAGACCTTGGCCGTTATAGTGTTTAGTATCGATTTGAGACCTAGACTTAGGCATGCATCATAGGAATTTCGGATCATCAGATTGTGCCCCCGTGGGCCTAGCTTGATTGCGTTTAGGGTTTTGAGGCCCATTTACTCTTCTTGCATCGATTCCAACCTATAGAGTCAATTTTATGACTTGAGTCAGTTTTGACTTTGGACGGTCTTGATCCAAGCTTTCCGTCAATATGTATATTGCATATACCCATAGGTAGGTCCCACTAGACCACGAGTTATCGGACGTGCAGATTGCTCCACATGGAAAGATCTAAGTCATCCTTTCAACCCTATCTTCACCATATTATTTTCCTAGAGAATCTTCCACGATTTCACTATGTTAACGGCGCCGCCACTTCAGCTCGTTGCTCGCAAGTCTCCGCTTCGCCCCTAGCCACTGAACCAGCACCCCCATGTCTGCCTTATAGCCGGCTTTCTAGTCATACCTTTCACGACCACAAATGCTGATGCAATCGTAGCCGGCGACAGAGTTTTTACAACCTGCTTCCACTACCGCTGCCTCTATTCGAGCTGTTTTCTGGTGCCGGAGAGCTACCATCGGTCAATCCTACCACCCCCACAACTTCAGTTTGCCTAGATCTATACTTTGAGACAACCCACGATACGCGATCGCCACCATCGACATCGCTGAACCGGGCGGCGACTCCACTCCTTTCTAGCCGATTTTTGGCCAACCAGTGGCCGGATTTCATCGACTGTCACCACCAACACCTTCGCCGTGATACCCTCTGTCGATCCCGACAGATAGTGACCCCAGCCATGCCACCATCGGCATTCTCCAGCAACGGGCACCACTGTGCCTCCATTTACCCATTTGCCCATAAGAGCGTCCGCCTGCTCGCACACTAGTCTGAGCCCGTGATCGTGTCTGCCAAGTCAACCCTACACACTTTTCAGTTAACCTAGACCGGGTTGGTTCGGCCCATCCGATTCAGTCTCATACAGCTTGGTTAAGTCTGTTTCAGCCCGTTTTTTGCCAGATCTCGACCATTTTTAGTAATTCCAGAGCCCTGCATTAGTTTAGATGCATATTCACATTGGTTAGCATGTTTGGATGTTATGAGTATATTCTTTAATTATTGATTATTTTATTTATTTATTCATCATTATTAATTTCTTATTATTTATATATTTGTTGACTATAATGAATGATTATGTAACTAATTATTGTTATTGATAATGTAAATATTCATAGAATTTTTTTTTTCATGTTTAATTGATTATTATTAATTATTTCTTACTTGTGTTATTATTTATATGTAATTAGGTGTATGCTTGTATATTTAATATTTAAATTAATATTATTCATAAATAATTAATATTAGTCATGTATTTATTTATTTATCTATTGATTTATTTAATCAATTATTTGTTTATCTATATATTGACCAACACGAGCATATATAATATTTACTCATGTTTAACCGTGCATTTATATGATATAATAATTTTATTATTTTATTAATAGAGTATTATTTATGTTCATGTATTTATTATTTTTCTAAATATTTATAAGTGGATTTATTTATTTATTTATTATTTATTAATATTATGTCTCAATTTGTGTGCCACATGTTTAGTTATAGGTTTGTGAGCACTATTTTCTTTATTACGATGTATTGATGCCATGAGCACACATCACGAGCATGCATTATATATAGATGTTTGTATTTTACTTAGTAGTTGTTCTGATGCACGTTTCAGAATCCAAACTCGCCGTAGATGTGCAGATATGCTTGAAGCTTGGACTACAAGTCTGTAGGACTCTTATTTACTTGACCTTTGCTTGATTCCCTACATGAAGAGTTTAACAATGTTTTAGAAGTTGGATGACATCGGTGGTGTTTTATCAAATCCCTCCGATGTCGGGCTATTTAGTCGTATTTTCTACACATGTTTAATAAAACTACAAGGATGAGACCCCTTATTGGTTTTCGAATTGAAGCTCTAGAAATAAATGATATAAGCCTCATCCCTAAGCCTAATATATAAGTACGTGCAATTTTATGGATTTTACGATTAAGAGGGTGAGTGGTATGAAAAAATGTATGGACTATACTAGTCCTTCAAACCCTGAGCTAGTGCAGTGTATTAGGGTACTGCATAAAGGAGCACATTTTCAAAATTCGTGGCACCAATTTAATTGTTCATTTTGCCACTCGAATACCGTGACGGTTGATATAAAAGATGTGACGGAGTAAGCGTTGTATGTACGAATATGATTATGAGCCGTGCATGCGAGCCGTCACTTGCTTAAGTGTGTTTGCTTACTACCCACTGTGAGACAATCTTGAAATTTCATAAGTTTTCGTGGGTAATTGAATATCCATTTGCTAGTTTGTATTAGTTATTTTTCAGACTAGTTACATCTGTTACTAACGTTTTTCATATAATATATGTAGATCTTACAATCTTGAGTCGACGTTGGAGAGATGACAGATAAATGCTACATACACTTGAGGTCAGTGTAGTTATTTACTTTCTTACTTTTATTTATGTTTGATGTATTTTGACGTGTATTTAATAATGTATTCCATTCTCATTATACCAAGAATTTTGTTTCGTTCTATTTTATCGATCGAGTCATACCGACCGACAACTTTAAACACACCTATACTCGATCTTAACATTTCTGGTTCGGTTCTTAAGTGAATCAAAATCAGGGTGTTACATTTAAATTGTTTCAATAAAATTTTAAAATTTCTTATCTAGCTTTTATTGCTTCAGTCTTTAAGGATATAGAAGTGGAGGTGAATGCTTGCTTGGAACTGGATCAGACTTCTTCACTCTTTTTGCCTTAGATGTTGACACATCTTTAGTAGGAACCTCTTCTTGAGTTGTTTCATCTGCTTTGCTAGGATCCACACTAGCTTTGACAGCTTCTTCTAGTTGCTTTCCACTTCTGAATGTTGCAGCTTTAACATGGTCTCTTGAATTTTTTTCAATGTCACTTGGTAGTGTTCCTTGTACTCTCATAGAGACTATGTTGGCCAATTGTGCAATTAAACCTCCAAATTAGTCATGGTAGCTTCTTGGTTCTACATTCTTTGCTCATTAGTTGTCATATACCTAGATACCACCTCTTCAAAATTTGAACTCTTTGGTTGAGCTTGGAAACTTGGAGGAGGTTGTTTCATTTGATTTCCTTGAATCCATGAGAAATTTAGGTAGTTCACTACTCAAAATTGTAAGTATTACTATATGGTTTGTTCTGCCTTTTAAACTTATTGAAATAATTTGCTTGATCGGCAATTGAGGTTGAAACAGATTGATTCTCGGTTTGGCATTCATGGTTTGGGTGATTACCCCTACAAAAATCACAATTTAACAGTTGATGTATTTGCATAGCATCCAGCCTTTTGGTCAAAGTCTCCAATTGTGCCTAATTGCTGAATATGGATCCACTTTCTAAACCCCATTGTTCTTCTAGCTGGATGACTATCTGTGGACCATTGGTGGTGATTGGTTACCATCTCTTCAATTAATTCACGAGCTTCTTCTGGTGACTTCTTCATGAGAATGCCTCTCGAAGAGGCATCCACAATATTTTTCATACTTGAATTTAGCCCATTATAAAATATCTGACTATGCAACCATTCAAGTAAACCATGATGTGATCATACTCTTAATAGCTCCTTGTATCGCTTGCATGCCTTATGCAATACTTTTATTTTTCACTCTGCTTAAAAGAACAAAGTAATCTTCTCTTCCATTTTCAATGTTTTCTTTGTAGGAAAATATTATGGCAAAATTTTTTTGGTCATTTGATCCCAAGGTGTGATTGTTCCAGCGGGTAAAGGATCAACCAACTCTTAGTTTTATTCCTCTATGAAAAAGGAAAAAGTCTAAGTCAAATAGCATCTTCCATCACTCCATTCCAATTGAATGTGTCACAAATCTCCAAGAAAGTTGCTAAATGGAGTGAAGGATCTTCATGAGCCAGACCATGGAATTGTGTCATTTGCTAAATCGTAGTGATAGTAGTTGGTCTGGTTTCAAATTGTGTTGCAATAATCACCAGCCTTCGAATGCTAGAAACTGTCCCATCTAATGAAGGATTTGCACAATACTTCGATGACCAAAATGGAACATTCTCACCCATTCCCTCATCTCATTATTTTCAGCGATGACTGACTCTTGCAAATGAGCCTTTATCTTTCTAATGTTCCTAATTGTCCTTTCTAGTTTTAGATTAGGTTCTTCAAGTGGTTCCTTTGATGAATGGTCATTCACCAGAGAATTTAACCAGAAAATAAAAAGAAAACACTTTCAAAGAAAGAAAGAAAATATTCTAGACGAATAGTCTAATTATCCAAATAGAGAAATAAAATGTAGTCCCTGACAACGGTGCCAAAAATATGATACGAATTTTATGTATGTGGCAAGTGTAGCAATTGTGATCAAGTAATAAAGTAATGAATAGAGTATCGTTCCTAAAGAGACTATCTATTTACTCAATTAGAATTATGTGAAGCAAAGAATTATGAATTTTTGTGATTTTTTATCTAAACTAAACTTATAATCTAAAATTAAATCTAAATTAAAATTAAAATTAAGTAAAATCTAAAGTCTAGGTTTTTCTCGATATGGAAAAGCTATGCAAGAGACTAAAATCCCTTTAAACATAAAGCTCTTAAACTAAGACATCAAAAGATCTCTCGATACACTATAGGGAATGATTGTATTAAATTGTATCACAAAGAAAAAAAAGTTTCGAAGAACATGTTTGAAGAAGTAGAGAGTGTTTGCTTTCCATGTAATACTTGGAAATCTGGGCAAACCAAGTCATATTTGGGTTTCACAGTGCATTATGTGAATGTAGATCGAAAGCTACACAAGATGATTCTTAATTTTTGTCATTTCCCTTCTCATACTATTTATGCAATAGCCAATTTTGCAAGTGAATTGATGATGGATTGGAAGCTTGAAGATAAATTTTTCACTTTAACATTGGATTTTTCATTTTAACATTGAACAATGCATCTACCAATCATAGTATGGTAACACTTCTTAAAGAAAGTTTTCCTTCTAATGTAAAGTTTTTCATTAGATACAATGTTTTTGATGTTAGGTGTTCGGCTCATATTCTTAATATAATTGTTCAAGCTAAATTGGTGCATGTGCAAGGAGTTATTATAAATGTTTGTGAGTCAATTAAATATAAGGGATCTACATCTAAAATGAAAGATTTTTACACTTCTTTAGCATATAATGTCATATCAAACAAAAGAGGTTGGTTATACAAACTCATTGGAATTCTACTTAATTGATGTTGAGATATGCAAAAGAGGTAAAATTTTCTTTTAATCATCTAAAAGGTATAGATGAAAATTTTGAATGGTGCCCATCTGATATTGATTGGAACAATTATGATGAGATTGAATACTTAAAGTATTTTATTAAGCAACTATTGTCTTCTCCATGAGTAAGCATTATTCTTTGTATTGCTTCAAAAAGAGAAAAAGAAGTTAGATTACTTTTATGTTCATGGACAAGGACATATTTATCAAATGGTTCATAACATGAAAGATAAATATGACAAGTATTGGGTAAAAAATTGTTTAGTTTTAGCCATAGCATGTGTACTAGATCCAAGATATAAATTGGGAAGGGTTGAATTATATTTCCACAAACTTTATCATTTTAATTCAACTTTTCAACCTAAAATGAAAAGGCTTGAAAATACTTTAAAAGGGTTATATAAATTCTATGAGAACAAATTGAGGAAGAATTTGAAAAATTTATTGATTTTTGTGAGCAGTTCCATGTGAAGAAATTGGAGTTAGATGTATATATTGAAGAACAAAGAATTAAAGTTGATCATTGAGAGCATTTTGATGTTTTGGATTAGTGAAAAACTGTTTAATTGAAATATAAAACATTAGGGGCCATGACAAAGGATATTTTAGCAATTCCACTTTCTTCAGTAGAGTCAAAATTTGCTTTTAGTATGGATGGGAGAGTTATTAGTGATTATCGTAACAGCTTGAAATCGAATACAATTGAAGCTTTAGTTCGTGCTCAAGATTGGCTACGTCCACGCTATTGTGCAAAGAACAAAGATGAGGATGATGAAAATGTCTTAGGTAATGATTTAGATTGTACATGTTATTCCTAAGTGCTTACTATTAAATCGTGAATATTGTCTCTTCTTATTTGTCTTGGTATGATTGTGTTTGTAGATTATTTCTATATTTTGATGTTATAATACTATTTATGTAGTAAGTTGAGGTACGACTATATCCTAATTTTATATTCAATTTTTCAGATCCAAAAGTGAAGTAAAGTTCTTTAATATTTACTTCTATTAGTTTACTTTTGCATCACATATTCAAACACAAGGTATGTTTAAAATTTTGATATCTTCTTCTATTAGTTTTTATGACCCTTGCAGTTATTAGAATACACTCATGAACTTTATTCATTGGGATGATTAATTTAAAATTTTTTCTATTGAATCTAGCAAGAATACTAGAATACAATTCTTCTTTGTACAAAAGTTAATTAGCGGCGCAATCGGCAAGGGAAGCGCAGCGCATGGGTGTGGCTTCTTCACGTCGTGGAGGCCGGGCAACGGCCGGGCCTGGCCGGGGCGTCACGGCGACGCTGTGGCAGGGCGGAGCAGCATCAATTGGCGGCCAGGCGGCCCCGACGCAGTCATCGAATAGGAGGCGGTGGTGGCTAGGTCTCGCGAAAGGGGAGAAGAAAGTAAGGGTCGGGGGTAAAAAACTAGTTGGGTGGCATTCTTGTAAATATTACTTGACTTGTGTCTGGCTCGAGTAAAGAAAAATATCTAAATCGAAATAAATTCAAACAAAATCTAAAAAAAATAGGGAAAATTTCCATAAAATAACACAACATCACAACATCCAAATGACATGCTCTATAACTATCAACCCACTCAAAACTACTCATAACTCGTCCTAACGCGGTAAACGGCTTAAAACTAATTCTACGATCCACTATCTATAATTAAAAAAATATACTGCATACTTCCATATATTCTGAGAAATCATTATTTTCTGATGTATTCATGATGTTATCTTCATATTCTTGGATACGCATGACCCTTATAGCTTATACATGCGACTAGCGTCGGCTCAGTACACGCGTTTTGAAACATACTCGACTCGTAATAATGGTCAAACCGACCAGTTCTAAATATAAAAACCTAATTCAAATCATGGGTTTTACTCTAATTGTGGGTCTTACAATCTTCCCTCTTTATAAAAAATTCGTCATAGAAATTTCAACATAAAGCGGTTCTACTGAAACTGAAAACTGGATACACGTCAGCTGTATCCTCTACTCTCCACTAGTCGTGTACATCCTCACTGACTGTAGTTGCGCTGAGATGGCGGTTTCGGCTTGTGGAGCAATCAAACATAAAACATTTTGATTCTAATCTATCTGTGTCTGCTCTGGCATTAGCATCATCATTCTTTCTTGTTCTAATCATGAGACTTGCTGGTTATGGGCCCATCACGCTTCCGTTGTGCACTCTGATCTATTTGTGCCTGTTCTGACATCACCATCATCATTCTCTTATGTTTTGATCCCTACTACTGCTAACTCGGCAAAAAAGTCTAAATCATCTTTAAGGGCTTACTGGGTTGGTCAAGCAAATAATCTAGAGTATCACAAGGTTCTAATCTGGGCTATGTCTAGGAAAACTACGTCTAGGGTAAGACCTACCTACTAGCATCTACCCATGTCCCTCTAATCCTCATCTGTGAAAAGTCACCTACATGTACTCGCAGGAACTCTATTCTTGGTCCTACAGTCATCCTAAGGTCTGCTATGAGTCTCTTGCTAAGTACGGTGTATAACCTAATAAGCTGCACAGCTCATTGTCGCTAGTCTAGATCCAACTCTCAGGTGTCCCTATATAAGGAAGTGGACCACTCACTGGGTCCTAGTTGACTCGGTCCAAAGTCAAGCATCTCACTCTGTTCTATACGAAGACAAGGATAGCTGCTATGGCTCTAATGTATACTATGGCTCTAGTGGCTATCTATACAACCACTAACTGCTTCTAAAGGAGAGCTCTCTGTGTCAAACTGGGGGTGAGAACACCTGTACCTACACAGCGTGTCTCAAGGAGTATGATAGCATACTCTGCATGGGGTTGTAGCGTCAGCATCTGGTCTGTGGCATGTGCTCTTGTCAATGTATACTCATCTCAAATATTTTGCTAACTGATAATAAAACTAATACATACGAAGGGGTCAGTGAAAATCACCAAGTGAAAACTCTACTATGTCTAACATCTCTTGGGTTATAGGAAGGGAGGCCGAATCTCGTGAAAATCTAGTCACACTGCTCAAGAATTCTCACTAGGTGGTATTTCATCCTCACAGGTTAGGAAAAACCTGCTACATAGGTGTGTCACTCTAATATATGGTAAGGTCATTGTATCATGCAAAAGGCAGTGGAGATGAAATCCCTATGTAATATACTCGGTGGCCAAAATATCGTTAAGTCTGTGGACTTGTCTCTAAGTTCACCATGATTTACTATGCCACAGGTGATCAGTCTGTCGAATAATAAATCAATGACGTATCTCAGAAACGGCTCTTAAGTAGCTCTATTTCAATCAGCTAACACTAGGCATGTGTTTCACGATACTGTACTAGTCACGCACTTCTAAATGGGTGGGTTTCAAATGATCCAAAGAACCACAGTCTCTCCTCAAGTCTATGGGGACTCATACTGAGGTTTGACATGTGTCTCGTCCGCTCTTCAATAGTTTGTGACCTGCTGTCCAATACCGATTTGTAGTACTAATCTTGACTCACATGACTACTACCGCTGTGGTAGACTCTCAGGCAAGGCTATCAGTTAAGATGAGTATACACTGGTATCACTCCATCTAGTCAGTATGGTCTATTCTGTCTGAAGTCCTTATTTGCATCGTTCTCAAGCTGAGGTGAGGTCCATCATCATAAGATCAGTCTATCAATATCGACCTACACCGTAAACCCTAATCAGTACCATGAAGGTACTTATATACTCAGGGCAAGGTTCAATCCTATGTCTCAAGGTACAGACCTAATCATGTTGGTGAAGCATAAGGGAATCACTATCTCCCTAGAGGACACTCCCTCACTGAAACCTCTATCTTGGCCCCATAATCAAATATGAGTCTAACTCATCTCGCTGGCTAGCTAATCGCTAAATGGGTTAAACTACGCATGTGATCATATACTAACCATCCTGTTTTCGTATGCTAGTTGTGGGTCCATGGATGTACTATTGTGTTATGTGAACAATTTGATCATTGTGACTATCCCATCAGGGGGTCATACTGTCATGTTTTGACTCTGTCCATGCGCATCCCTATGAGACTTTCACTAATGGTGCCTGATTGGGTTATCTTGCAATATCCATCTGACCCAATGGTGTCGGGTCAAGACAATGATTGCAAGAGACCTCATGAAATTGAATCCCATGCCATTTCATCAGAATGACCTCAGTTTTCCCAACTCTCTTCTACTCTGCTGATGCCTTTGTAGATATAACTCGTTCCTCAAATTCTGACCCTACTAAGATCTAACTAATCTACTTGGTCGGCAGATGAGCAAGTCATGGATGGCAGTAGTGCATACTTGGTCTGACATCTCAGTCGGCGGTCGTGCAACTCGGTCGGTGGTTGTGCACTCGATCGGTGGTTATGCAACTCGGATGGTGGTTGCGCACTCGGTCGGCGATTGTGCACTCGGTTGATGGTCGTGTAACTCAGTCGGTGGTTGTGCACTAGGTCGGTGGTAGTACATCTCAGTCGGCTGTTGTGCACTCTATCGGAAACATTGCTATCTAAATGCTAAGAATCTAATCCTAATCATATACATCATAATCCACTACTCTCTCTAACATGTCATCTTCTGTGTCTGTTTCCCTAGAGGTGGCTGCTAGCCAATATGCACATCTTGTCCAACCATGCGTGTCTGATCCGGAAGTGTTTGGATCATGATGCTGACATGTACCATGGTGACCTATGCTGGACCCACACTAGTCTCCTGGAATTCGGAGTGGCTACTTTTCACAGTTCCAACTGGCCCTCAACAACAATCGCTAATCTAGTAGCTTATTTCTCGTGGAATCCTATCAAATATCGGATCTCGTAGGCAAAGGTGGTCCTGATTTTTTCCTCGTCACATTATGGTCTCAATCTCACTACTCACCCTCATTCATTACCGTCTTCTAGGAGTGGTTCATTACGAGTCATCTACCTAAAATCTTATCTCTACCCCATGTACTTCACTGGCTCCATTGGCATAAATCCTTAAGGATTTGTCCGAAGCAGTCGATGGTTCATATCATATGCCACTAACTAGCCCGTATTTCTGTACTTCACACTCTTTACTATTGCACTCTTCCCTCAAGCTCTATACTTCAAACTCCTTCCCAAAATGTACATCACATCCCATGGAAGTAGGACTAATGTGGTGACATGGAAACGGCAGTCATCCAATTCAGCCTCAGCTGACTGAACATGTAGATGTCATGACTAATCCAAATCTCTCAAGTGATGGGTAAAACTGGTGGGTCTCTAAGCCCATCACGACATGCCTATTAGGTTTCTGCTGACATCTGCTGACATCCGGATCTTGTATAAGATAGGATCTTATAGCCATTCTACCTCTGCTAGCACTATATGCCTTACCCACATCTAACATGAGCAAAAAATATGATAACCTGATAGAAATCCATAGAAATAACATGTCAGCTCATCAAAGGCTGGTTCCACTTATTTGTGATCCACCTTGAAGATACTGTTATGCGTCTAGCATACGATAAAATCTGCATGTAAAGAAAAGAACAAAAACATACCTGCCAGCTTGACTCGGAGCAGTCTTTGCACACTCATCACCTAAAATAGTATATTGCATCTTAATCAACCGAGAGTGGCTCTGATACTAATTCTGTAACACCCCAAATTCGGATCACCATCGTGAACCAAACCGGGATGTTACAGGCTCTGGTTAGGTCGGCTAACCCAAACCTAACCTGTGCGGATCTAATCTTGGTGTCTTAAGATGAAGATATGATTTTCCATACATGGATGAATGCATAAAACCCTAACAAGATACTACATGGATGACATGACAATCAATTCATACGAATACAACAATTTCAATAAAATCAATAAAATTTCCAAATTCAAAACAGACAAAATCTCACCTAAAAGTGCAATAAGCCTTGTCACAACGACACATACAACGTATATACATATATAGCACATTAGCATTCACACATAAATCTAGTCTAATGTATGCATCACTTTCTCAATCTTGGGTCTCAGCCCACCTGTGTACTCTATTCATATTTCACATTGTCTCATGTCTTAGCAGATCATCACATCATCATGCTTTTCATTTCCTCACATTAGTACCAATGTAATAAAATCATAATCGAAATGTTAAATATTCAATAAACAAACATATGTGTGTGTGCAAAAGACCTCATTACTCCTCCATCCATGCTGGCACATCCGTCTCATAATTGTCACTTACATATAGTACGAAAAAACGTAAGTAACGAGTGTTACTAGTTCAGAATATAACTAATATCAAACTGGCTATGAGAGCAAACTCTCATATGAAAGAAAAATCCATATATAATTCTCGTGAACTCTCTTAAGGGCACCTACCGAGGAGCCACTGGGTTGCAGACTCGATAGCGTCCCAAACTGAGTGATCTGTTGCTGCTGTTGCCTCACTTGTCATTTCATACTTCATTTTCTGGTCTCAAATCCAAAGCCCTCTCCTTACCTCTATAATTTCTCCTGGCCTTGAGCATGAAGGTCGAGTACTCTCAGGCAGTTGCCTTCAGTTCCCTTTGAACCACAAGTCATGACATGCGTTGTACTAAACAATACCCGTAAACCTCCACGTTTTTGGGTGTGAAGAACTCAAACGCGGAGTTGTCAGGATCCCTCGGGAATGGAACAGTCTGCTATACTAATCCAGAGTCTGCGTTGACTGTCACGACATCCGCTCATGGTACATGCAGTCGATTTCTTCATCTCTCGTCTCACTAAAACTCGATAAAATATATATAGGCCTGGGAAGGGATTTATATAATAGGCCTGAAGGCAACTTGTGGTAGATCTTATTTTCGAAATCATTCTCGAGGGATCTCATCTTCGAAAGTTATTAATCCAGAAAGCAGTTACGCGAAATGGCCCGAGTTAAGTGGGATTTAATAAAACACCACTTAACCCGCCCTGCAAGTAATAAATCAAACATGCAATAGAAGAGAGTGTAAAATAGAGACGAGTCCTAAACGGACCTGGTAGAAGCTCCAAGTGTGTCATCGTGCATAGGCGGCGAGCTCTTACTCCGTACCTACACATCAAATCTAAGAGCTAGCGCCCGCTAAATAAATGATGCATTAAACTCATCCTAATTATCACCCACAATGCAATCATCATCAATTAAGGAAATCAACAATCATTAGTGTAAATAATTCTAAGTTATCCTATTCATACCAATTTTATTGTGTTTTTCTAAATTACATTGTAATCAATTATCATGCTCATTCTCAATTTACCTCATTAGATCACTTAATCATTCATTCACAATTCATCAAACCAAGTCACTAATCATCTCATTAGTAATTAGGCCTTAATTACATCAATTAATAAATCCGAACATGTTGTGCTAGCAATCATCAACTATAAATAATCAAATTAGAGGTAATTATACCTCGCGTAATCGACAATTGGCAATGGCTAGGGTTTCATTGTGAGTGCGTCTCGAACCTCGAATTCGGCCCTCGGCAGTGTCTGAAGCTCGATCAGGTTCGAGTGGATGAACTCGGCAGAAGATCAGGCGAATTCCATCAATCCAGTTTTTTGGCAAATTCCGGCGGTTTTCCAACGGGTTTAGTGGTTTGCCGGCAACTTTTTGACAGTTTTCTGGCAACAATCGTCGGTGGCATCTACTGGCCGAATAGTGGTGGCATTGGGTACCATTGGAATTGGCTCGATGAGCTCGGCGCATCTTTTCCATCGATGTTATCAGCGGAGGCGGCAGCTAGCCGAAAAATGGCTAAAACAGAGCCGTCATTGGTGGGTGGCTAGATTTGGCTGGCCTGGGCGGCGATGGGCTCCGCTCCGATTGGGGAAGGTCGGCAACGTCAAGGCGACCACCCAATTGTGGCGACGATGGTCTCCGGCGGAGTGATCAGCGACGGAAGCGCGGCGTATGGACGTGGCTTCCTCGCGTCATAGACGCCGGGCAACGGCCGGGCCTGGCCGGGGCGGCACAGCCATATCTGGAAGATGCAGTTCGGATTGTGGATCGGAGGATGAAGATTCTCCGAAGGAAAGAAGTCCCCCTAGTGCGAGTGCAGTGGACTCGAAGAGGAGTTGAAGAATCTACATGGGAGCATGAAGATGAGATGAGGAAGCGTTACCCAGAGATGTTCGAGCAACCAACTTCACAACGAGGTACCTCACTAGATATTATCCTTATTTAGATTATGGATGAATTTGAAACTTTCTTGGTTATAATTTTGACGAAATTTTTGGTAAAAACTTTCTTGGTTAAAAATTGTAAAACCCGTGACTCGAGTCAGGGTTTTATTACAGCAAACGAGTCTGTTCAACCGCCAGTTCGAGTCAAGTTAGTTCATATACCGCAGGCTGAGTCAAGACCAGTGTGAGTTATGTGCGATGAGAGTCACGTATACCTGAATATATTATGATAACATCGAAGAGATGATGTGAGATGAGTTATCAGAATATATGAAAGTATGCAGTAATTTTCTTTTTATTCATTTGATCATAAAAATAGTTTTAAGCCGATTAACGCATTAGGATGATTTGTTGGGTAGTTAGGGTGGGTTATTAGTTATAGATCATGTCATTTGGAAGTTGTGATGTTTTTATTTTATTTTATGGGATTTTCCCTATTTTTTTGTAATTTTTTAGGATTTATTACGAGTTAGTTATTATTTTGACTCGAGTAGGAATCGAGTCAATACTTAATTAAGAGTTTGCCACCGAGGTATTTCACCTCCTCCCCCGACACTTTCTTCACCCAAACCCGACGGCACCACTAGGTTTGTCGCCGCCGCCGTCGCCGAAGCCACTTTGCCGCCCAGCTCGGCCGGGCCACAGCAGTGCCGCCCCGACCAACCTCGGCCTCCGCGACGCCGGATTCACCCTGCAACACACCACCACTGTTTCTTGTTGATTCACCGACGACCACCTCTTTGAGTTCCTCGACGTTTCCCCTCTACCCAGCGCCGCCGCCGAGGCCGGCCGTGGACCCGATTGGAGCGACCCACCGCGCTGGCCAGATTTGGTGCCGCCACCGACGGCCATCGCCATCGTGGTCGGCTGTGTTGTTACCACCATTGGGCTGGGCTCGTCGAGACAAAGCCGACCCTTACCCCCGATTGCCCTGCCGTAACAGTCAGCGGAAAATCGCCGGGAGCTGCCGAAAAACCGTCGAAACCTGCCGAAAAAATGCCGAACTTCCGAAAAACTGGTTTTGCTTGGTCTTCCATCGAGTTCGTCTAATCGAGCCTGATCGAACTTCGGATGCCGTCGAGCGCCGAATTCGAACTCCGACGTGTCAGACGAAACCCTAGCCGTCGCTGATTGTGGACGACGCGCGAGGTATAATTTATTTTAAATTAATTATTTAAAATTAATGATTATTAGCTCAACCTGCCAAGATGCTATGATTGGATGATTGGTGTGCTATATATTTTTATATTAATAAAAATATGGATGTATGAGATTGTGTGATATTAAAATAAATACTAAGTGATTAATTGGGTCGACTAAATAGGTATTGTAATTTAATGCAACCTAGATTAGGAAAACTTGTATTGATTATTATTAGTGTGTTGATTGATGTGAGATTGATGTGTGTATGCTATAGGAATGCGTGAATACATCATGAACGGGCGTTAGTATTTAGTTTTGATATGTAGGTACGGAGTAGGAGCTTGTCGCCTAGGCGCGCCGCTTGGAGCTTCTACCAAGTCCGTTAGGACTCGTCTCTGTTTTACGCTCTATTCTATCGCATGTTTGATTTCTTATTTGTAGGATAAGTTAAGTGGCGTTTTATTGGATCTCACTTATCTCGGGCCATTTAGCCGATCGCATTTCCAGATTAATAACCTTCGAGGATGAGATCCCTCGAGTATGTTTTCGAAAGTAAGATCCACCGCAAGTTGCCTTAGGGCCTATTATATAAATTCATGACCCACGCCTATATATATATATAGTTTTTGTTTTGAGTTGCTTTTCTTTGGCCATGCAGGTTGGGGTGAGAGAAGGCAAGCCTAGAGACAGCCACTTGAGAGTAGTATGGAAGAGCCTCCCATTGACAGTGATATGAGAAAGGTAAACCTAGAGACAACCACTTTTAGAATGGTATGGAAGATGTCCCTTGACAATGAAATGAGAACGTGAAATGAGAATGTGAAATGAGAAATGTGAAATGAGAAAGGTAAACCTAGAGACACCCACTTTAGAGTGGTATGGAAGAGCCTCCCATTGACAGTATGAAATGAGAAAGATGATTTCATGTGATGTTTTTCTTTCAACAGGAGGGTTAGCTCTCCTATGTCAGTTTGATATTAGTTATTTCCGGACCAGTGACTACCGTTGCCGACGTTTTTCTACTATATGTAGGTGAGGACCACGATGATTGAGAGCTGTCGGGACTGCGGAGGAGCATTACAGAATCGCGCACACATGTACCTGCCGTGTGTAATGTGTGTTAATGTTGTTTGAATGAAGATTTTTTTTGCATTATGTTTTGATAATCTGTTAATGAAGTAAATAGATAAATATGAATGAACAAGGAGCCTTGGAGTTCAGACTCGGCTCAGGTGGAAGTGAAAGTGATGATGATTGTATGTGATTATCGATTGTCATGTTTTACATCAATTTGATAAAATACATATATATCCTTATTGTGGACAGGTTGGCCCTTATTGCACTTTCAGGGTAAACTTTGTCTGTTTTTCAATAGAAATAGACATTTTTCTTTGGATTTATCATTTACTGCATTCGTTCTATTTTTGTTTGCATCTCATGGCATGCATATAGGACCACGTTAAAACCTAAATATGTCACTCATGTCTTCCATGTTTGCATCTCCGTCTTAAGACGCCGAGGGTAGATCCAGGTCGGCTTAACTGAATCCAGTAGATTAGTGAACGGTTTAGTTGCCGGTGACACTTCCGGGTCGGTTTGTGGGTGAGCCGAAGCGGGGTGTTACAGGATTCACTCATAGCTTATACACGCGATTGGCGTCGGCTCAATACACGTGTTCTAAAATGTAATCGACTCGAAATAACGGTCGAAACCCTAACTTGAATTATGGGTTTTACACTACTTGTTCGAACAGGCTACCAGTAAAGGATTGTGCCACTAATTGGACGTTCGGCCCATTTCAATAATAAATATTTTTAAAAAATGAGGGAATTTTCTAGCCTAAAATATTTCTTTTAGAAAAAAATTAATTCTGCCACTGTAAACGGTTTTAGTTTTATATAAAAATCTATATAACTTCCAATGGCTGTGTAAAAATATTAACAATAATTTTAGTTTTATATAAAAAGAAAAAATAATCTTAATTAGTAAGTAAAAATCAAAATTTGAGTTAAATTTTATATTTAAATAGAATTTATCATTTTTAAAAATTTCAATTTAAATAGAACTATACTCCAAGTTTTTTCTAACAATAAAGAAGTGAATAAAATTTTAAATTCTGTAGAAATTTTAAATTAACTATACGTGACATCTTAAATTAATCATGTAATAGCAAGCATGCATTATTAAGTGCTAAACTTCAGTTGAAAAAAATTAATTACAAATATATAAATAAAGCTTTACCAATTTTTTTAGAATTCTTAGTTAAGATAGAATAAAATTCTAAAGTTTTTTATAATAATATTTAATTAAAATAAAAATTTTAATTAAATAAGTGGGCCCATACGAAAATCAACCGAGATCCTGAAATCCAATGGAATCGGATAAACACAAAAAGCGTTGGTTTGATTCTTTGGCACTGCGGCCATTGCATCATGGCGGATACCATTCGTTGCCGAAACTGCCCGTGCCAGTTATCGCCAACAAAGTGCTAATTTTGATTTTTTATAGATTGGGTAAAGTTCTCTCTTTCAGCATACGATGTGTTTCTTTCTTGGTTGTTTGATTGTGGTATAGTTGGAATAGAAATAAGTTCTTTTGTGATATGGGTTTCTTTGTGCATCAGTTAACATGACCAATCGATGTGTTTAATTGATGCAGTGGTGAATTGCAATGTCGTTTAATGAATCATTCTCTCCAACTGTTTTGAGATTTTGTAGGTGGAGCATCATCAGAATGAACCATAAGAGAAGAGGAGATCAGAATTGTAAAAAAAAGATGGAAGACGAAAAGTGGGGCAACCTGCATCCCGAAGTACTCACCCTGATCGCCCAATGCGCGCCTCATGTAGTCGACGTCATCCGGATGGGTGCCGTTTGCCGTTCATGGCGAGCTGCCTCTCTCGACATGGATTGGCATCCCCTCCTCAACCCTTCCCCTGCCCCATGACTCCGACACCTACCATTTCTACCACCCAACTACCAAAAAGACCTTCTCCCTCTCGCTGCCGGTGGCGAGAAAGCGCGAGTGGTGCGGCCTGGGCGGCGGATGGCTGCTGGTCGTGGACGACGACTTGGATATGCACCTCCTCCACCCGCTGTCACGGGCCCAAGTCCGGCTACCCCCCCACGCCACCCTTGATACTAGCCGGCCGAATTTTACCCGTGTTAGAAGAGGGGTATCTTTCCTGGCTAAGGCGGCCTTCACATGCCCCCCAGTTGGCAACCTTCGCGATTGCCTCGTATTGGTTATAGTTCACGTTGACGAGTCAGGCTATCTTGCCTCGGCCCGCCCCGGCGATGCCGGCTGGAAACGCATTGAAACCCCCTTCGAATTCTTCACCAATTCTGACGTCGTCTACCACCGAGGCAAGTTCTATGTCAGTGATATGCATTGGAAAATTATGGTTTTGTCGGCGGGGGCAGAACAAGTGGCATTTCTAAGCATCATGTTGCCTCACTACATGATGAGGGGGTTATATTTGTACAGTTTCTCTGTAGTTGTGGGTGACACCCTTATGGTTCTTTTGAGGGCCGCGTTTGTGGGGAACCCTCCTCTCATTCCCCAGTTCAAGCTGTTAAAGCAGAGCAGTTCCACATCCTTCTACCGCAAGAAATGAACGGAGGTTAATGATTTGGGCGACTGCTGCTTGTTCGTCGGCCACCGTGGTCTTTCCTACTCATCTCATACTCCAATAGGCTACAACAAAAACTCCATCTACTTCACCGATGGCAGCTTCTTTCCAATCGGCACAAGGGCCAACATAGTTGAGTATAGCCTCGGAGATGGGAGTTTCACCCTCCACGAACACCCCGGCCAGGGGGGGCAGCCGCGTATGCCCTTGTTAAGTCCCATTTGGCTCAAGTTCGATTCCCCCGAAGTCGCATCTCCTGCTCCCCGCAGAGAAAGAAAATTCAAGTCTGAAGTGACTTTGAATGCTCCAGTACACAAGAGAAAAATATTTTAAATCTGAAATGTTTCTACTTATTAGCAAACAGTTCTAAGTAAGATTTTTAAGTTTGTTGTTATTTAACTATCTAGTTAATATAAGTAGAGCTGTAGAGGGATCTTTTGCTAAACGTCCTTCTCACGTTCTTCGTTTTTTCACTCTATTTTTGTCTTTAGTTGTTTGCGATTTTTATAGTTTTGTGAAAGAAAGCTCTTTACTTTTTATATAAGAGCGCTGTAATTATTTGTGTTTTATATGTTTGAAATTGGACATAAATATATATTTAAATCAGGAATTATATCATATGTTATTATTATAAGGTTAACTAAATTAAATTTATCTACTAAAGTTAAGGGTTATGAGTCATAAATTAATGTGTGGAATTCAATGTGAAAAGTGTAGAATTCAATGTGTAGATACCATTTCGTAATTTCTCTTTTGTGATGAGTAGAATTAAAATTATAGAACTACGGCTATAAATAAGGAGGTTATGGTCCCTCAATCAGTAAGTAGTTTTCGTTCTAATATCCCATTGTCTAGAATTCAGGTTCTAGAAAACACTTCTTGAATTCAGAAGACCATAACCTGAAGAGATTAAAACTCCAGTTCTTTTATGGTTTGAGGTACACTTTCGTCATCTAGTTTGATTATTTACTCGATGATTTGATATAAGGTTTATAAAGTTCTGACAATTTTGAATTAAAGTTCTAACAATTTTGAATTCAAGATACCTTCATATCAATCATTGAGAATCAGGTTTTATTTATATTATGGAATGGAACTATCTAGTTCTATATCTATTTTTATTCTCAAATTAAGGTCCTCTTTTGGTAAAATAACTTGAGGAAAATACAGTTACAAAAGGTTATAATTTTGGACACTCCCACATAAAGATATTTTTATAACCTTTTGGTTAAGTTATAATTAATATTTTAAAATTTATTAAGGACTACAATATGCTACCAAAGTAGCCTCTTTTGTGGAAATTAATTTATTTTTTAAATATTAAGACGGTTATGAATATTTTAATTCATGTGGATATTAATCGGCCAAAGGAAGGTTAATGTTTGACAGAATTATATATTAATTTATGGTAATAGATATGGAACAATTATTAAGTTTCCATGTGGATAATAAATCGGCCCAAATGAAGGTTTATTATTTGACAGGATTTATTATTCATATTTTATTACACTAAGACTCATTATTGTAATAAATATGGGATAATTATCAAGTTTCCATGTGGATACTAAATTGGCCCAAAGGAAGGTTTTTTATCTAACAGGATTTATTATCCATATTTGATTATGGCATTAAGATAATAAATATGGGATAATTATTAGGCTTCCATGTGAATAATAAATCGGCCTAAAGGAAGGTTTATTATTTGACAGGATTTATTATCCATATTTGATTAATGCATTAAGATAATAAATAATGGGATTCAATATCGATGGAATTATTAATCTTATTATTGACATTTTGTTTAGTTCTATGAATCCAGTTAATCAATCTGCTTATATGATTTCTGCCAACGTCAATTCAGTTAAGGAAAGGAAATGCATAAGTCGGTAGTCTTATGTATGATAAAGTGTGTACGCGTCCGGATATTGCGTGTATTATTGGGATGTTGAGCAGATATTTAAATAATCTGGGTTTGGATCATTGGATAACAGCCAATAAAGTCATAAAGTATCTTCATAGAACAAAACATTACATGCTTACATATCAGAAGTCAGGTCAAATAGAGATCACTGGGTATTCTGATTCTGATTTTGGTGGATGTCAAGCTATGTCAACTTACTTGTTGGAGGAGTTATTTT
>JAVDBV010086591.1:0-20689 GCA_032619315.1 Piper longum | reverse complement strand
GTGGCCGGAACCTAGCCGCCGACGAAAGTCGAGGTAGCGAAGGATTTTTTTTTTGTTTTCATCAAATCTGGGTCGTTCGATCATAACAACGGTCTAGATTGCCTGGGAACAGATAAAAGTTTCCTGCCTCTAGCGCATGAAACCTTTATCGATTCGAAAAAGAGTTTTATACATATAATTGTATATATTTCATAGCTAAATAACAACTCATCTAATTGATCGATTCGAAAAATTATTGTGATTGTGTTTTATAGTTACTAATCATACGCAACCCTTATTACTTTAATTTATTATAACCAGTTAATGAATAGATTATTTAAATTACTTAACTCGTTAATGTTTAGAACTTGGAATTAATTTAAAGGTTTTGTCCATTAATATATTACATGTAATCTTTTAAATTAATAACCATCTATTCAGAATTAGGAATATAGGTTATATATAAAAGAGTTTTAACTTGCCGTATTGATGTAATTTAAAAACCAATTCCCATACACATGAATTACTAAAAATGTAGACATTAATTCTAACACAGTGAGACCATAAGAGATAATATAATTACCGCTCCCGCCATAGAGTTTTTCTATCTCTTTAAACACGAGCTACTAAACTAAGATAATAGTAAATATGACGCTAGAAGTGATAGCACCTATTTAATATAGTTCTCAAACACAACCAAACATAAAAGGAGAGGTACTAATATACAAGTTTAGATCTTATACCAATAATTTGATATATAATATACCCACGCATAAAATGATTAGAAGGTACCTACCAATTCAATTCCACCCCAAAATCAAATAAATCACAAACCACAAAAACTTCACGGAAACAACAAAGCCTATACGGCCATGACTTGCATGCATATGAGGAAAATAAAATAATCAAAAGAAATATAAAAGAAGTATACCTAAAAGGAGATAGAGAATAGATGGGGCTATAATTTCTTTACAACCATTAGGGAAAGGAAAGAATAGATAAGAGAAGACGACACACGACTTGCCCCTTTTTTATTGTGACTAGCAAACAACCCACTAGAGTCAAGATCTCAAGGAAGTCTTCTAATTTTAAATTTTATCCTATTTATACATAGACCAAGTTCATCCTAAATAAAATGACGTTTTTTTATGGTTTTTACACAAACTATAAAATAAGTAGATAAATAATCTAAATTAATTAAATTCTTCAAATCAATGTTTGGGCAAATAAAAATTTCAAGATTAATATTAAGATAGAAATGAGTTTTATAATTATATATAAAATAATTGAATAATATTACGTCAAAGGTAATGATAAAATTTTTTACCATTACCGTTTATATTTTAAGTCGATTCGGTTACGTTAATCAAAGTTCTAACTAATTTTTTTATACCGCGAGTAAGGTTTTCACCATTTTTATACTATTTAAAAGTAAGCCATATTGATGTAAAAAAAGATAAAAAGTATTATCTTTTTAATTATACTATATATATATATTTATTTATTTATTTATAAACCCGTGAAACCTACTAAATAGAGTTCGAATAAGAAGTACATATTATATAAACCACATGAGGTGTAAATCATCTTCTATTTTTTAAAATAAATAAATAAATAAAAATCATGTGGGTAAGAAATTGGGGACGCAGCAATACTGATTGGCTGGCTTCACATCATGATAAGTAACCGAGCGTGCCCATGACAAGGAAAAAGTGGACGCGCAACCAAAGCATGTTTCCGTCAAATTTCTTATGGAGTTTCAACTTTTAGCTGGAGCTTGGGCTTTTTGTGGAACGCACCCAATCGCTAGTTTAAAAATATTTTAATCTGCTTTAGAAAAAAATATACATTTGAATCTTATAAATAAAAAATTAATATAGAAAATTATATTCGAACTTTTGTGCGACGGCTCTCCTCGTTAACATGCCTTCCACCTTCGCATTGGCTCATGCGTCTCCCATATCATCAATTCGTTTAAAAACGTCAACCCATCATCTCCGCTGCTCTGTTTTTATATCTTATATTTGTTGTCTTTGATACCTTCATCGGATGGATGTCTCCGAAGAGACACTGTGATCACTTGATCCAGCACTGCCCAGTCTGCGCCGACTGCTTTTGGCCATCTACTCAGCCTCGTTGGGTTTTCACCACATTACCAATGATTTTATCCTATCCTAGACAGTATGTATGAATTAGAGTTGTACTCTTACGAGTTTTATTTTTTTTCATACAGCAAAAGAGAGGTGAAATCATGATGCCTCATGATTAGACATGGTGAAATCATGATGCCTCATGATTAAACATGATTAATAGTCTCTAGCAGCCTCGCCATGTTTCCTCGACTTTCTTCGTACAGACAAAGCTAAAACCACACGAGGTTGCGACCCACAACAGGTTTCACGACCAAGCCATTGCTGCTCGCTGTCGAGTGATGAAATTTAATCATGCTTTTTGTTGATCATGAAGTCTTTCTCTAAGGCATTCGAGGACTAAAGTTCCCAAATATTAAACATAATTATCGATGGCTGGCACGATACTACATTTCCAGTCATTCACCTTCCACATAAAGACATGGGAGTCTTATTGCTCCCTGCTTGTGTTCGTAAAAAATTATAATACAAGGGTACGATTATAAAAGAAAATTCATTAACAACCTACACTAAAAGTCACCCTTCACTGACAAATCTGTTCTGACTTCTGACCACCTAAATTTCCCAAGAACGTTCTTGCCCTGCCCACCTCGGCAGGGAGCCATTATGTCCACGAAATTAAGTAATCGGTTGGAAGCATCTATTATGCTGTACTTGCACCGTGCCTTGCAAGAGATATCAGTTCCTTGCTTCTCACAATTAGTCAATGCACACAACAAACCGCAGAGGAAACTTGAGCACAGAATAAAGGAGCCACAATAATTTTAGCACGTAGCTGTTCTGACAGAGATCGCCCGGGTATACTAGAAATCGATCGTTGAAACAAGAGGATGAAAATAACAATCAGAAACAATGTCATAAAAAAAACAATGTTATAAAGTTCCAACCACAAAAAAAAAACAAAATGGCGCTGTACACTCGGTTCCAGCTGAGCAGCGGCGGATCAACACTAAGCTTTATAACATGAAGCATAGGTCATTACGCGATGAGAATTTTCTCCTGTAAGGAAATCGCCCCCACTTTTGCAAATAATGGTTGCTACTCCCGTCGCGTTGAATGTATGAATATATATACATGTAAATTGATGAAAGACATTGACTAGAAAAAGAGCATACAAAAAAAAATTAATAGAAGTAAGAACTATAATTCCCCACTGAATATCATATCAGTTCACGATAGGCCACAGGAGAGCTCACTAATCGGCACTAGGACTAGAGCAAACAGAAAATCTCGTTGACAATCTAAGTGAAGTTATCTAAAGATTGAAGAGACAAATAAACCATGAGAATATTTACAATCGGCAGTAAGCCAGGGCCAGCAGCTGATATTCTTATCCAAGCTTAACTTTAATATCACCCATTGGAATATAAAAATGGTTGGATTATAAAGGTATTTTTATCTATATTAAAAAAACTACAAACATATGATTTAAATGAGTGACCAGATTTAAAAATGGATGATATTCTTATATCAGCCCTCGCTCGTCAATCAATAAAATCAAGAGTATCCATACATGTTCAAAATTTCATATACTTTAAATAAAAACAAGGCATACAACAAAAAAGAAAAAAACATTGCCTACTGTTGGTTTAAGAATACTGCTGCTACAGAAGCACAATTTGAACAAGCTGTAAATTTTACAAAATAACACAAGTATAGCACCAGTTTTATCTATTATTAAAAGCTTTAAATCTCACGACTCACATGTTGGCAATGACCACTTAGTCTTGATTCTGCCCACAATCTATACCAAACACTATCGGTTAAATCTCAAACAACATAACAGGAAGACTTCCAAAGAATACATCTGTATTTCATTTGAGGCTTTGGATAAACTACACACACTTTTTCACTATCCTCCACTGCTTTAAACCAGATATTCATTGCAGGTCATCATTCCTCCCCTCCCAGCAAACAAAAAGCAGGTCACAATCTATGGCTGAAATCTTACCAACCATAACTAATATGAAGTAAATTCTTAACAAACTCATTTAAGAGATAAAAGTTAAGAATCGGGATAAAATCCATAGCATTGTACGTTATATACTCCAAACCTTATAAAGCCAATGTGTGGAGTTGATGTCATCAATCATCATCAGCACAAACTAGGTTGGGGTAGAATTTATAGCACCCATAGATAAACACATTGGTAAAATCATGTTTGAAACCCTCTCTCACACAATCCTCAAAACAACAAGACAATGAGAAAAAAATTCAAATATCAAGTATTATACTGTTCACCAAAACTATTAAACAAGTATCTGATGCAATCCTAACTAGAAAATAAGTGACACAAATTAGTGCCTATCAATAATATTTCTCATGAAATGGTCAACAGAAATGAACATAATAATGAACCACAAGTTTTGAGAAAAATCTCAACAAATTGAAGAAAAATCATGATTTTATTGATAGAAAAGAACCTGAATGGTCCTTATATTTATAAATGTATTTTTCCCCGGTTAAACAGGATAGTCTAAACCACTTGTAAGATGATTACATAAACAAAATCCTAATACAACAAGAAAAACATGTTAAATAAGAATATTATCTAATATAACCAAACTAAGGAAAAGATAACATGAAGTATGCAACGTAAAAAATGCTATTAATCATGAAATAGAATTTAAAAACATTATGATGGTTATATCTAACAAGAAAATCATCTTCAACTCAAAGTACATCAATTTTAGGATATATCCTAAAGATAGAGTGTCAACACCAGGCGGCCATGTGGAATGCCATGTACATGTCTGTCGTCAAAACATGAGAATATCATGACTGACTGTAATGTTGAATGTATAATATACTCTTGTCAAAATGAAGGAGATGGTATTGTGATACTCGTTAGAAAGTATTGAGTAATAAATGGCCCGTAAAATCCATCTTTAGAATCAATACCAATGAAAAATCAGAGTCCTTAAAAGCAAATAACAGGTGACAACAGGAAAATAAAATAGAGCCAACAAATCCAGCATATTCAAGAATCTTAGCACCTCATAGAATGGACAAAACAAAGGTCTATCGATATGATAGTTTCACAATGGCACAGCAATGACAAAGAGTAGCCGGAAAGCTCGCTCTTTTAATCAAAGATAAGATATAAGATGTCTTGGAATGACATAAAATAGAAGCAAATAATTCAGCACATACCGAACAAACTTCCTTGCTCCTTCAAACATGTCAATAATACCTGTGCCGAATGTAGGAGCACATTCGGAATCCTAGTGATTGCCAATTGCGAGAAGAACAATGTAAGGATCACTGCGTAAGCAGTGACACTCATAAATAGAAGGGAGTGTAGAATAGTGGAGATATTAGTTTCATAAAGGCAATCGTTTTTTGCGCGAAATGCAACAACCAAATTGAGTATTTTCACATGCACAATCGAAGCTTCCCAAAAAAAAAAAAAAAAACTGAGACTAGGAATATATATATATATATATATATATATATATATGTATGTATGTATGTATATGATATATACGTAAAACTACAAAACAATATTAATTTGCAAATAGTAGCCGACTAGATAGTCTCTTCGACATAGGAAATTAATGGAAAACATAAAAAAAACAACGTAGAGGGAGTCGTCAGACCAAATAAACCGTGTGCATACAGAACCTGGTTACATTATATGTAATAATACAGAGCAAGTAGAGGAGAGGGGCATATGACATATGTAATGGGAAGGGAGCTGCTGACCAGGAAAGATGATGAGGATGATGATCTTGAACATGAATAATAGAAGTAGTAAAGATGATGATGATATCAGGCACCGGCGGACGGCAGGGCGGCCATGAAGGAGTTGTAGGAGGATTCGAGGTCGAAATGGAGCTGGCGAGCCTGCTGCTCGGTGAGCTCGTCGGCGGCGCCCATCCTGGAGAGGCGGGCCAGCCAATCCTTCATCTTGACCCTGCCCTCGAAGTCGGGGGGGAGGAGGGAGAGCTTGGCGAGGGAGGAGGAGAGGTCGGCGAGCAAGGGGTGGACCTGGTCAACGGCGACCATGTTGAGCTTGAGGGAGTCCATGGCGGTGATGAAGTGCTGGACGCACTCGGCGACGACGGCGGCGGAGGACGCCGCGGCGGAGGAGGAGGACGATGCGGCCCGATGCTCCACCGTGGCGGGGACGCCGGAGGTGAGGAGGCGGTTGAGTGCGGCGGGGCAGTCGAGGTTGTAGGCTTCGACGAAGCGGTCGACGGAGTCGGGGAGGGAGGAGGTGAGGGTCTTGAATTGGGCGATGAGTTTGAGGCAGTCGGCCTCGTAGTCGGCGGGGGGTATGATGTCCCTCACATACGCCTTCTCCAACTTCTCTGTCGCCCTTATGATGGAGTACAAGTCCGCCAAGTTGTCGTACCTCTCCCGCTCCCGCCTGTCGTTCCACAGCTTCACCTCCATCGCTTCGATTCGCTCCCCTTCTTCGCAATCTATCTCTGTGTCTATATCTCGGATCAAATCGACCACTCGCCTTCCTTCCCTCTTCGATCGATCGATCGATCGATTTTTCTGATCAGATCCAATGAGGGTTCACCGCCCTAACAACCCGCCCCTCCCCAATTGGGGACGACGATGGAGAACCCGCTACGACCGGCCGCGTTGCTTACTTTCAGTGGGTCCCACTTCCACGTAAGCGCAGGGGCCCAAAACGATGCCTAAAAAATTTTGCTTTTCAAGATTCCATCTTATGGGGCGAGTACTCTCGGGGGATAAAATTGTCTCAAACAATACGTTGACGCAATTTTAATGACTAATCATGATAATGGATTGCCATTATCATTAAAATTTTTCATCATGATATTATTAAATTTTTTATAATGATAATGATATTTCTAATTTAAGGGATAAAATATCCATATTATTTTCCCTCATTGGGGAAAAAACTTAAAAGTAAAAAAAGGCATGACATGGCAAATTTATTAATAAAATTAATATGAGAAATAAAGGCTTTTTTTTAAAAAAAAGCTGATATAATGAATACGGACAGCTTCTTATTTCTTCTACTTTCATATTTTTGTCATCCACCGATTTCCAGAGAGAATTTAAATCTAAACCGCATATATTTTCATTCCATTTTATCCGGTCACTTCATCACGTCATAAATCACATCAATACACAATTTTAAATTTTCCACATCCTTTTTATCATTTCAACTATTTTTTCTTGAGTCTACCTTTTTCCCACGACAAAATTACACAGTATATCGTTACAATAGCACTTGACAAAATTACATTAGGATACCGATACAATAGCACTTGAAAGATGTCTTACACTTATCCAAACCAACACCACATCTAAATTTAATAAAAAAACAAAAAAAAATTGAGATTTATCTTTCCGATGAGATTTTAAAACCAAATCGCATTAAAGCATAATCGTGCCAATTTGCCTGATGCATTTGACCAGCTCCGAGACGAGAGTGAAACTATATCACAAAACGAGGTATGATTACATCCGGTCACAGTAAAACTGAGAATGCGAAGAATGTGATCAAGGAAAACAAGCTCTTCAACATGTCCATAATAGTTTAAATGGACAAATCTTCAAAGGCCGCCATTGAGCATTTAAGGTAGTCTATGGCCAAATTGCAAATCTCTCTTAATAATCTACCCCACGAACTCTCAATACAAAAGAATGAAAGAAAAATAATCATTTTTTCATGAATATCATGTGTAGAGCCACATTCCTCATTCCAAGGTATGTGCCCGAAGTAATTAAAGTCAAAATAATACCACGATACAACAATACAATCATCAAAATTATTCCCTATCCAATATAGAACGTCGGTAGAGCAGATCAAATATTACGTTCTATCACCTCCACTCGTTTGGTGTTTCGAGAAGAAGCCTTGCGTCAATGATGAGAAGTCATACTCATTGCCTGATCGAGTGGAGGAAGACACGGTAGAGAAAGAGGCTATCGCAGAGGGCTTGGTCACCCCAACAGCAGGCGGTCCATTGATGGAAGGATTTGCCCCCCTATAGACAAGAAAAAATAGAAAAAAGGAATGTTAAGGCCATTTCTTAGGATACAACCTCCAAGAGTATTACTCCACCTAAAATACACATTTTTCGTCTTTTTGTTACAACAAAATCCATTATTAAGATAAATATCATCCACTAGTGAACCTAGTTTCTGGAGTTAATTATCATCCAAGACAATGCGAAGAGCAAACACACAAAAATGGTGTAGAACTCTTAACCGATACCTAAACTACTGATGGAGAAAGGGGGGAGACTCCTACTTATATTTCAAACCTACCTGCTTTCATTAAATTTCCATAATTACTAAATTAAATCATAAAATTACAATAATAATCTTATGTTTATGAAAACAACATGGAGGCAAACCCTAAAATTAATTACTCAACAGATAATTTCCCAAATCCAAGTTTTCAATAAATATTTAATTGGTGAACATACATATTACTCGATAAACCACCAACCAAACACTAAATATAAGCTTTACTGGTTAATAAGGTTAATGATTTTGTAAGTCACTAGAGATCGGCACTTTCTCAAATTCCAACAACGTGAGTTTCAAGGTGCAAACGTAGCCCCAATAAAACTCACCAATCAATAAAACTGTTAACACACCCAGAGTAAACATTACCCACCACACGAATTTGATACCCATAAAAGGAAAATGACAATGAAATGTCATTCCCCATCATCCAACTAAGTACGTCTCCTACAAGATGAAACTGTAACAGTCGACCATCTCAACAGACATGAATCTAAACATAAGCGAGTAGGAGCAAGCAATGTCCAGGACTTATACATGCACAATCACAAAATTTGCACACAAAATGGGTCAATTATTTGTTACCTGGAAGTTGGGAAAGCACTTCCATAAGCTTGGGAGTGAACAGGTCTAAAACTTCCAACCTGAATAACGCCAAAATATATTAGAAAAGGGAAACACTGAAAAGAAAAAAAGGAGACTTCAATTTATGACAAAACTAACCTGCACATGCTTCTGCTGCTGATCCTGAACAGACATGGGCATCACCATTCCCGGAACTTGAACATTTGAATTTGGCCAAAGATGAAAAGAGGAACCCCCACTGCCTTTATGAACATCACCTGAGCCGGCTTGGAAGGCACTTGATGAAAACTGTGTGACTCCACCGTTCGGTTTAGTTGCAGCAGCCAGGAGGAGGGACTGCTGTTGAGCTAATAAAGAGAGCTGCTGCTGATGAACGGAAAATGGAGATACCATGTTGGACTGCAGCAAGCACATACTAAAATTACCATTTAGGTCATTAACCATTACCCGTGGAAATGAAAAAAGATACCATGCATGCTCTAATAACAGTAACAACTTAAAAATTCAATATACGAGCCAACTACTAACTTTCTCAAAGAGGCTCATGATATCAGTTTTCATGTCCTTAGAATTTTTTGAAGCAGGTGGCTGCACAGATGTTGGTAATTGTGCAATTGATGGGGAATCTTTGAACAAGTTCTCAATCCCTGTACTTTTACTCTCATCTGATCTATTGGTGCTACCTTTTTCTGGTGTGTTTGTGCTTTCTGCAGCTGCACAAAAGAAAACAAGGTTTTTTTTTTTAAAAAAAAAGAAAAACTTTACTACTTCCAAACAGGAAACTTAATGAAAGAAACGTGGAGACCAAGATCAGTCACCATATGAAATAAAAGAATTGCATTTTCATAATGCAATCTTTTCACCAAAAGTTGGAGAAGCAAAAGAGGGGATAGAAAAGAGATAAATAGTGGATAAGTTTGTTGGTTATTGTCAAGTAAAATACCTTGGAATCCTGCCCATGAGTCCTCAGGTGGAGATGATTCTGACCCATTCTCAGAGGTGCCATCCATGGAAAGCATGTTAAATAGGTCAGTAGCAAAGTCAACCTTCCTGAATGAAGAATCTAACTGAGCATCACTTTTCGAAGCAGAATCAACCTTAGGCAATGCAGGTTCCACTTTTGATTGTGTACAAGCCTGTAAAGTAAGTTCAGCCATTAGGTAGACTATAGTCAATAAAAAAGTTCAACCCAAAAATGTAAACCAAGGTTTAAACATTTAACGAGGTTTCATAAACTTAGCTTAGTACCATGTTAAACACAAAGCTCAAGAAGTAACATTTGAAGAGGAAAAAGGGAACAATATGCTCGTTCCACGTGATAAAGCTAGAGGTATCCAAATCATGGACAATTAAATATGAAAGAAAAGAAAAAAAAACTTTTACAGAGATAAAGACATCATAAGAAGAAATTTATGCTAACTACACACTTCATCCAGTTGGTTAAGATTCATTAGTGCATGTTCCCCATTTTACACTCACCATAGATTCATTGTAATTCTCAAATATCATTGTATGTCTAGTAGAGTCACTTTTCTAAACAAATATCTCATACGTTTATATGAAGGAGAACAAAACAAAAATCAAGGCATACAAACCCTAAAAATATTTTTTGCCTTTTCTGGATCACATCAAAATGTTCCACAAGATCTTATCTCTCAGGGATCACAAGGTGTGTGCCAAAACAAAATGTAATAGGATCTTCCGTCAAGTAAATAGAGGATTAGAATATATGTCTTGAATCAATAGTATTAGATGATCAGGAAAATTTCAAAGGTTGAAAATCTAATCATATAACTTAAAACTTAGGCATAAAGGGGGAAATAATACCAAAGCACACATTTAAGTATCATCTGAGTAACACAATTCCTTGGGGACAATCTCAGAACACTCTATTCAATCACAACACCATACTACAAAAAAAAATTTAGAAGCATTTTAAGGATAGAGAACCAATAAGCTAATGTTAAATGTTTACCTGGTCAGAAATTGCTGGAGCTGCAGAAACGAAATGATTAGATTTAGGTGGTGTAATTTTTATTTTCTCTGCTGGGAGCTGGTCAGTGGCGTTGCTTGGTCGATGTACCACTCTGTCACCGGGTCTTGTCCTAGAATCAGGTATTTTTCTGTCTTTATTTTCTTCAAGAGGCAAAGAATGGGACTTTGTTGGAGTATCCCTTGGTACCCATCTTTTCTCTTCATACCTGAAATTTTTTGTTTTCTGTAACATAAAACTTACATAAAGGGAATAGGCATATATATATATATATATATGTGTGTGTGTGTGTGTGTGTGTGTGTGTGTGTGTGTGTGTCTTTATATCCCATAATGCAGAATAAAAAACCAAGAGGAAAGGAGAGGGAAAAAAGCATATACTTTGCCCGGATAAAATTCTCAATTCCAACCCGGTCATAATTTGGAGGTAATTCAGCTTCCCAGTAACTGTTCGACTTCTCATTTCCCATTGCTACACACGTAAACCATAACCAGTTAATAGTATTAGAAAAAAGCACTCAGTAAGGTCGTTTGGTTCCAGTTTATCTTCCAAGAATCAGTGGACGGCTGCAATGGAAATGCTTACTATGAATAAATGCAACCTGCTCTGGAAGCCATGTATCTAAAGTAGCAGATCGGACCTGCAAATTTTATAGCTACAAACTATTCATAAATATAAAAAATACAGGCGTAATTTGGAAGTTAGTTGTCTCTCACCATGAAAGAAAAACTCCTGCACGTTTGATAAATTAAAGGGCTAATGTGCATAATCAAGAAGGAAAGAGAGTACCTTAGATATATGTACTCCTAGGCTTCTATGAATACCAGAGCATTGCATGCATATGAATATGCCAAGATTCACACTTGCCCATCGTGGGCCCCTTCATAAAAAAGCACATGTTAATTTCTCATCTCACAATAATAAATTAAATCACAGGAATAAGTAGTGCGATTTATTCAACATTCAGCCTCATGAACCGTCATAGTACAGATTTGGCGGCTACAACCTTATTAGTAGCTATGAAGGAAGTTCATGTCTCTAATGCACTTACAAACAATTCCCACAAAATATTTATTTTGATCGTGAATCAAGGCCTCAAAACCAGGAATATTTTACACTTACACTTCTATTAGGAAGGCAAAAAACATTTATTGAATATATATATATATATATATATATAATAACAGACAAATCGCGCGCTGAATAGGTGAACAGCGCACATACTGCAGTCGGGCCATACGGTAAGAAAATCACGGCATACATACATTCGTGAGGAATTGAAACCACATATACAGAGTAAGCTGCAGCCCACACTCTTTCCTTAACCAGATATGCTCAATTTGATATACTGATGAAAACCATATATATTCAATAGACTGCCAAAATATTCGTGACAGAATATACCAGTGTAGATGAGAATAATGAAATCACAATATGCATAAAGCATACTTAGATTTACAATCGGCACATTCCCGATTCTCTGGCAATTTGAGGAGTCCCTCCAGTATCTGCAAAGAGAAATTAAATCACAATCAACAAATGAATAACAAAATTTACACACCTAGAGCTTTGATTGACGTCGTTAATTGCGATTGAATTTCAAATTGACAACACGAAGGGATAATCACGGCGAATGAAAAAAAAGCAGAATAAATTAGATCGGAAGTGGAATCGTTAATTGCCCTAGATCGACAGATTTCCAAGGAGCTAAGATATACACGGATCCCTTGCTTACATATATCTCATCTCAAAAACAATAGAGAAATCGGATCGGTCGTAAGCTGATGAAAAATAATAAAAAATATGGAGAGAGAGAGAGAGAGAGAACGGAAATTCAGGGGTGGGAGCAAATCGGGTGGCTACCTTTTTGTGTTTGGCATTGAGCTCCTTGGAAACGGCCGCCTTCTCGTTCATCAGGAGACTAATTAATTGGAAAAGAAAAAAAAAAGGAATGATGGAAGGGAAGGAGGGACGTGAAGAATGATGAGAGAGAGCGAGAATGAGAGATGGCCGGCCTGATGGGTCACCCTCCCCACCCCCACTCTCTCTTTGACTCACCCAAACTACCAAATTAACTCAAAGAGACGAGAGCAGAAGGAGACTTCCAAACTCCCAAAGACTCCCAAATCAACTCAAAGAGAGGAGAGGGAGAAGGAGAAGGATAACGAGAAGGAGAGGGGCGGAGGGAGGAATTGAGGAATGACGGGGAAGAAGACGACGACCTGGTTTTTGGTTTCTTTTCTTTGATGGAGGGGCAGTGGTGGTGGCCAGCGGAAGTGGAGATGTAGCATTATTATTATTCTGGTACATAGATTGGACGGGGCCCTCTTCACATCTACACCTTAAACTTAACCGTCTCCCCATCTTTGGATCCCACATCACCGATCATTATTGACGTCCCATCTTTTTTACTCCATCGAATTGGAAATGCATGGAAATAAGGGTGGTGGGTATCGGCCGGATGGACTCGGATAAATTGTCATAGCATCTATCAGGATAAAATTTATTTGAGGGACTCATTATCCAAATTGTCCGTCGGGCCAATATAGTGTCCATAGATGGTCTGGAATCAAAATCTTACCCTAGCACCCTCATCTCCTCCACCGCCATCGCTAGCAACCACCCTCCGCCACCCTTCATGCATCTGCCCACTAGCTGATGGAGTCCACCATGCGCCACCTCCAGCTTGAGCTCTGACAGGCCCTTGTGGCCAACCGGGACCTGCTCTACCAGTCTCTGGCTTGTCGTCCAACAACACGACAGTGTCGAGCATGTCGGAGATTCTCGATGCTGACTACAAGTACAGCTCCAACACCAAGGTCGACGCCACCGGCGACTCAATACGGGAGGTGGAGCGGGTGCCCGCGCTAGCCATGTCCAACCTTCCGCTCATCGCCAACAACGTGATCTCGTTGGGGTACGGGAAGGAGTGTGTCGACATCTACAAGGCGATGCGGCGGTCGATCGTGGAGGAGAGCCTGTACGTGGTCGGGTTCAAGAAGATGAGCGGTCGCCAAGTCTAGAAGCCTGCCTGGGAGCTGGTCGACCACCAGATCAAGATATGGCTCCACGCTGTGAAGGACTCTATTCACCACCGAGCGGAAACTAGCGGACCACGTCTTCACCTCCTCCGCCGCCGTGAGGGAGTCCTACTTCGGCAACATCACCCACAACACCGTTGTCGACCTCTTCGCCTTCGCTGAGGTGGTGAGAACCAAGACCAAGCACTCCTCGGAGCAGCTATTCCAATACCTCAACATCTACAACACAAACATCAACTCCATTTTCTCTTACGAGTCGACCGCCGTGGTGCAGAACTAGGCGGCGGCGGCCATATCCAAGCTCACCGACACCACCCTCGCCACACTCAAGAACTTCGAGGCGGTGATCCAGAAGGACTCGTTCAAGTCGGCAGTGCCTGGTAGAGGCATCCACTTGCTCACCCGCTACAACATGAACTACGTTGCCCTTCTCACTTGTTACACCGTTTGCCTCGCTAAATAATTAGTTGTATGATTTGATTGATAATGGATGAATGCTAATGATCTAATTAGATAAATTAAATTCAAGTATGCTAATTGACCACAACTTAATTTAGAAAAACATAGCAAAATTGGTATGAATAGGATGAGTTAAAATTATTTTTACATTGATGATTGTTTCACTATTGTTGGATGATAATTGTATTGTGACTGTGGTGTTGTGATGAGTTTGATGCATCATTCAGTTAGCGGGTGTTAGCTTCTAGATTTGATGTTTAGGTACAAAGTAAGAGCTCGCCACCTAGGTACGAGGACATGCTTGGAGCTTCTACCAAGTCCATTTAGGACTCATCTCTGTTTTATACTCTATTCTATTGTATGTTTAGTTTATTACTTATAGGACAGATCCTACTTAACCCGGGCCATTTAACGAACTGGTTTTCAAAATTAATAACCCTAGAGGATGAGATCCTTCGAGTATGTTTTCGAAAACAAGATCTATCACAAGTTGCCTTCGGGCCTATTATATAAATTCCCGACCCAGGCCTATATATATATATATATATATAGTTTTTACGTTTTCAATGAGAGATGGAATAAGGAAAATTTGACCACCATGCTACGCGAGTGGGCACGTGCCAGTTGATAGCAGGTTTGGAATTGGTGAGAGTCCATTCCATTCCCGCCGGATTCTGACACTCCACCTTTTAGTTCCTCAAACCCAAAGAAGTGTGGAGGTTTACGAGTACTGTTGTGTAGTGCATGTCTAAACTTGTGGCAAAAAAGGATACTAAAAGCGTATGGCTAAGAGTACCGACTTTTATACTCAGGGCCAAGAATAATACAAAGGCTGTAGAAGGTGAAAGAGAAAAGAATGAATTTGCTTCGAAAGAGATAGATGAAATGACTAAAGAAAAAGAATATTATAAAAAGGGATGCTGCCGTCCCGAGGGTGACGATTCCCATTAGTGTCATTGTGAGAGTTCTTGAAGAAGTATATGAGGTTTTTATTCAACATGAGGGTTAGCTCTCACGTGCTAGTTTGATATTAGTTACTTTTTGGACCGGTAACACTTGATATGTTTTTATAATATATATAAGTGATGAACTTGATTGAATGTGCTAGCATGGACGGAGGAGTAGTAAGGTCTCTTGTTCACACATATCAGATGATTGCATGTTGAATACTGCGTTTATAATGTTATTATATTGAACATGATGTGATTAAATGCAAGATATGATGATATGACGTGAAATGTGAATAGCATACACAGGTAGGTTGAGACCCAAGATTCAGAGTGATTGATGTATAGAATGGATTAAAATTTTGGGTGAATGCAAATATCTTATATATCTATATATGTTTGTATGTCGTTTTGACAGGATGACCCCTAATTACACTTTTAGGAGAAATTCTACCCATTTTATTTTGGTATTTTTATTGATTTTAATGTAATTATTGTTGATGTGTGAATTGAATTTCATGATATTTATATAGTAGCATATTAGGGTTTTGTGCATTCATCCATGCATATAATGAATTGTATTTTCATCTTAAGACGCTGAGATTAGATCCGCACGAGTTGGGTTCGGACTAGCTGACCCAACCGAGGCCTGTGACATCCCGGTTTGGTTCGCAAGCGTGAACCGGATTTGGGGTGTTATACCTCCGCCTCGCCCGGTTTGTCCTTGCTCTCCTCTGCAAGCTTGATTGCAAGGCCGAGCTCTACAAAGACGTAGGCTTGGCTTACCTCTTCCTGTCCAACAACCACCAATACGTCTTCTCCAAGCTTTGTAGCTTAACCTCCGCCACTTCCTTGGTGAGGACTGGCTCGCCCACCACGAGGCCAAAGTCCAGCTCTATGCCACCAACTACCAGCGAGTGGCTTGGAGCAAGGTCATTTCCTCCCTCCCTGATGTCGATGCTGGAGCCATGTCGCCGGAGGCAGCCAAGGTCGTTTTTTTGGCAAGCCAACAAATGAATATAATCTTAAAAACATATATTATTTTAATATAATCTTAAAAACATAAATATAATCATAAAAATATAGATAGACATACATGAATAGGCTAAGAATCAAGGGGTTTATTACATTTAAAATAATCACAATAATAACTTAATTCAATAAGATATTTGACAAATTAGATGTTCTTGTGGGACTTTATAAGAGTGACTTTTATTCTTTTTCTATGTAAGTCATTTTTTTATTTTAAATATTAAATATCAATTTTATTTATAAACTTAATTAATTTTACTGTATATTATGTTTAAAATTTTTTATAAAATATAATATTATCCTTACAAATATTGAAGGGATTATATTATTGATATAAAATATCAGATACTTGATCGGTTGGACAAAAAATATTTTAGTTTATTTTAATTTGGTTGGTCAAATTTGATGGGACATGCTTCAAACTTCAGACTCAATAATTTGGATGTCTGTACCCACCCCTACATGGAAGTACACTTCTTCTTAATATTTTTTTATTTATTTATTTACATATACAATGGATTGACATTCGAGGACTTAGTTTAGTTTACGCTCCATATTTTTTTCCTTTTAAATCAAGTTATAATAATTATATTAAGAAGAGAAAGATGTATTAGTGAATTTTAACATCATCAGTCCTTCCACGTTGATGAAACCTTATAAAATTCACCCGAATACGAGCTTCGTAATCACAAACCATTAGTTATTTACAAATAAATATAGATGAGTTTAAGCTCGTAATGAATAGAAATCAAGCGCTTATCCATCAAAGTTTATAATAAAACAAATAACTTCCATAGAAATTATTTTTTATAAAATATTTCAAAATTAAGTATAATTTCTATATCTACCTCTAAATCTCCAAGAATTAACAATAACTCATATAAAAACACAATCATTAGTCAGAAATTATTAATTGGTTTATCTCAATTGAATATATTTTTTATATGCATCATCAATACCTTTACTATCTACAAATATGACATCCTAAATGCCGTTTATATTTTTAATATCTATTTATTTATTGTTATTATCTAAAAAGTATGAAAATTGTGGGTGGAATTGTAGAACAAAAAATAAATCATTTTATGTGCAAACTTATAAAACTATTTGTAAGTCCTAATTTGTAGCTTTTATTATTTTAAAAATTTTTATAGCAACTTTCATGGATTTTTTTACGTCTTGACATCTTTATAATTAGTATTATTGTTAATAGGCAGTAAAATATTTGCGGTTTTTAAAAAGCCAAATAAAAATTATATATTTAGGGTAAAAAATTGGTCAAATTGATACAAACGCTAGCACTTAGCACGGTGTTTGGTCACATTTTTTTGAATTTATTTAATAAAAAAATAAAAAATAAAAATAAAAATAACAACTAAAATGATATTTGTAAAACATTAAAAATAAAAAAAAAATGATCTTTTACCATTTTCGTATAAAAATTAGAAAAAAATAAAATCTATTTCAATTTGTTTTCTTTGACCATAACTTTTCCCCTCTTAATTTTCCTTGCCCCTTCTTTCTCGGCCTCCTCTTCCCTATATCGCCTTCTCTCGTCCCATTCTCCATTCTCCTTTCACGTATTCTTCTGTATCCCTCTTAGGTATTTAACATTATTTTTTTATACTATCAAATAATTTTATTAAAATTGTAAAACCCGTGATTCGAGTCACAGTTTTATAGTCGTTAGCAGATCGGTTCAGCCGTCAGTTTGAGTTGAGTATGTTTCAGAATATGTGTACTGAGCCGATGCCGGTCACGTGTATAAGCTGTGAGGGTCATGTGTACCCGAGTATGTGATGATAACGTCATGAATGAGCAGAGAACGAGTTATCAGAATGAGAGTATACAGTTGATGGTTTTAGATTTCTTCATTTTGTGACCGTAGAAATAGTTTTAGGCTGCTTACCACGTTAGGATGCGTTATGGGGTAGTTTGGGTGGGTTATTAGTTATAAAATATGTCATTTAGATGTGGTGATATTTGCTTTATTTTACAGGATTTTCCCAATTTTTTTAGGATTTATTACGAACTAGTTATTATTTTTGACTCGAATCGGAGTCGAGTCAATACTTATTTAAAAGTTTGCCACCGAGCTCTTTTCTTTGTCCCTCGACTTTTTTCCCCAAAACCCTATTGCTGCCGACGTCGCTTGTCGCTGCCGCTCGTCACCGCCTAGCCCCGACACAGTGTCGTTGTGCCACCCCGACCGGCCCTGGCCACCTTTCAGCCGCTGCGACGCTGGATCGCCGCGGCTAGCGCGGAGCAGCGTTGTGGTTGCGTCGTCGATATCGCCGCCGGCGACCGTCGTCACCAACCACCCACATACCTTCCCCGACTAGAGTGCCGCCGATCGCCACCCAAGTCGGCTGGATCTAGCCACCCCCGCGGCCGCCCCTGTTTTTCGCATTTTTCGGCGAGCCGCCTCCTCCATCGGCCGCGTTGACACCACAGACACGTCGGGCTCGCCGAGGTGGTTCTGATGGTACCATATACGACCCCGATCCGACCAGTATACGCCAACGGTGATTGTCGCCAGAAAACCATCAAAGAGTTGCCGGAAAACCATGGAAACCCGCCGAAAAACCGTAGGAAACTGCCGAAAAACTGGAATTGTTGGAATTCGCTGGAATTCACCGGATTTTCCGCGGAGTTCACCCAGTCGAGTCCGATCGAGCTTCGGACGCCGTGGAGTGCCAAATTCGAGGTTCGAAATGCACGCACGACGAAGCCCTAGCCGTCGTTGATTACCGAGGACGTGAGGTATAATTACCTCCGAGTTATTATTTAGAATTGATGATTGTTAGCACAACATGATAGGATTGACTGATTGCCATGATAAAAGTCTGAGCATGAGTTCGAGCATGGAAGAAGTAATTATATTCATGATTGATTAGTAATGGATGAATGTTGGTGTTCTAATTAGGTGAATTAACCCGAGCATGTTAATTAATCGTAACGTAACTTAGAAAAATATAATAAACTCAGAGTGAATAGAATTATCTAGAGATATTTTGTTTATGATTATTTAATGGAAGATGTTGTATTGTATTGTGTGTGATAATTAGGATGAGTTGATGCATCATTTAGTTATTGGGCGTGAGTATTTAGCTCTGATGTGTAGGTACGGAGTAGGAGCTCGCCGCCTAGGCGCAATGTCACTCTTGGAGCTTCTACCAGGTCCGTTTAAGCCTCGTCTCTATTTTACGCTCTATTCCATCGTATGTTTAGTTTTCTATTTGCATGACGAATTAAGTAGCGTTTTATTGGATCTCATTTAACTCGGGCCATTTAGCCAAACAGTTTTCCGAGATTAATAACCCTCTAGGATGAGATCCCTCGAGTATGTTTTCGAAAACAAAATCCACCGCAAGTTGCCTTCGGGCCTATTATATTAAATTCCCTACCCAGGCCTATATACATGTATAATTTTCGTGTTTTTAGTGAGAGATGGAAAGAGGGAGGTGGCCATGGCTTCAGATAAGGCATGTGTTTGTCTTCGGGTTGATGTTGGGGAGGACCCGCTTCATCCCGAGGGATCCTGCTAACTCCGCGTTATAAGTTCCTCACACCCGGAGAACGTGGAGGTTTACAGGTACTGTTTAGTACAGTGCATGTCTAGACTTGTGGTTCAAAGGGTACTTTAGGCGAATGCCTGAGAGTACTCAGCCTTCGGCTCAAGGGCAGGAGTAATATGGAGGACGTAGAGGGCTGAGATGAACGAGAATGAGATTTGATGCAAGACGCAATAGATGAGATGGTCAAGGAAAGAGAATGACATGGAAAAGGGGAAGCTGCCGCTCGAGGGCGACGGCTCCCATTTGTGCCCTTGTGAGAGTTATTGAGGAAGTATATGATGTTTTTATTCAACAGGAGGGTTAGCTCTCCTGTGCCAGTTTGGTATTAGTTATTTTTCAGACCGGTAACGCTCATTACTGACGGTTTTGTACTATATGTAGGTGACGAATATGAGATGAAAGTGCCAGCCTGGACGGAGGAGCAGTGAGGTCTTTTGTACACATACATGTTTTGATGATTGAATGTTTAATATTTTGTGTATGATTTATTTACATTGAAATTGACATGAGAAAATGTTAAGAGATGATAATATGTTGATGATTGAATGTAATGACTCGATGGCATGACGTGGATTGTGGAAAGAATGCAGAGGTGGGCTGAGGCCCAAGCTAGAGAATTGTGTACACAGTAGATTATATTCTGTGAATGGAATTATTGATATGGATATATGTTTATATATATATA
>JAVDBV010086584.1:3604-17034 GCA_032619315.1 Piper longum | reverse complement strand
GCTTGATGCTAAGACATTTGAATGCATATTTCTGGGTTATGGGGATAAAGAGTTTGGTTTCAGACTTTGGGATCCTAAGGAAAAGAAGATTATTCGAAGCCGGGATGTGGTGTTTCGAGAGAATCAGTTTCTAGAGGACTTTGGGAATGAAACAACTACCCAAAGTGATACCCAGGATTATGTTGTGAAGGTTAAAACTTCATCTGCTCTTCCAAAGGTTGTAGAGGATATTGTTCAAGATGTAGATGAACAGATTGATGAAGAAGTCAGAGATGACATTCCTATTTCTTTGCCTCGTAACGGTGAAGGTGAGGATAATGACATTTCTAATGATATAGTTCCTGATGTTGTTGACGAACAGGTACATGATAATGATCAGGTTGTTGATCAAGGGGAGGCTGATGCTACTAGAACAAAATCTGGTAGAATTGTTAAGCCATCCATGAAGTATCCAAAATCTACTTATGTGACTCTCACAGAAAGTGGTGAGCCTGAAGATTTCAGTGAAGCTCTTAGTCACAAAGAGAAAGACAAATGGGTAAGTGTCATGCGAGATGAATTAAAGTCATTACATGAGAACAAGACGTATGAGCTTGTGAATCTTCCTAAGGGGAGAAAGGTCTTGAAGAATAAGTGGGTTTATCGGCTTAACTATAAAAAAGGTAACTCACAACCAAGGTACAAGGCAAGGCTTATGGTGAAAGGTTTTGGGCAAAAGAAAGGTATTGACTTTGACGAAATTTTTTCACCTGTTGTAAAAATGTCTTCAATCCGTTGTGTGCTAGATTTAGCTGCAAGTATAGATCTGGAGGTTGAACAGGTAGATGTGAAGACAGCTTTTCTCCATGGTGATCTTGATGAAACAATATATATGGAACAACCTGAGGGTTTTATAAATAAAGAAAAAAAACAGATGGTGTATAGATTGAAGAAGAGCTTGTATGGCCTGAAGCAAGCTCCTAGACAGTGGTATAAGAAATTTGACTCTTTTATGGATAGTCAAGGATACAACAAAACTGTTTCAGACAATTGTGTATTTATCAAGAAATTTGGGGGAAATGACTTTATCATTTTACTTCTTTATGTTGATGACATGTTGATTATTGGACAGGACAAATCAAAAATTGCAGATTTGAAGGAAAAATTAAACAAATCCTTTGCTATGACGGATTTGTGCTAAGCAAATTTTGGCATATCTATCCGGCGAGATAGAAAAGCTAAGAAAATTTGGTTATCTCAAGAAAAATACATTGAGAAAATTCTTGAGCGATTCAGCATGAAGGAAGCCAAGTCGGTTTCTATTCCACTAGGAGCTCAATTCAAGTTAAAGAAGGGTGAGCTAAGTGAAGCAGAAGTAAATGAAATGAAGAATGTCCCTTATGCATCTGCTGTAGGGAGTCTTATGTATGATGTGGTTTGTACTAGACCAGACATAGCGTATGCTGTCGGGGCAGTAAGTGGACATTTGTCTAATCCTGGTAAAGAACATTGGCAAGCAGTTAAGTGAATATTGAGATATTTGAGAGGTACTTCCAAGCTAGGTTTATGCTTTGGGGGAGGTTTGCCTATCTTATCATGTTATACTGATGCAGATATGACTGGTGATCTTAACTCTAGGAGATCTACTTCTGGGGTTGTTGTTACTTTTGCAGGTGGTGCTTTGTGAAAAGCTTGCAAAGAAGTTCTATGGTTGAAAAGATTTTTGAATGAAATTGGGATATTTCAAGATAAGTATGAGGTACTTTGTGATAGTCAAAGTGCTATACATTTGAGTAAGAACTCTAGTTTTAATTCAAAGAGTAAACACATAGATGTTCGATATTATTGGATAAGAGATGTGTTGGAAAGAAACTTGTTAGAGTTGAACAAGGTTCACACTGACAAGAACATCTCTGATATGTTAACCAAGATTGTGACAAAGAACAAACATTTATTTTGTCAAAGTGGAGCTGGTATGGAGAATTTTACTACCACTTATATATAGTTAGCTCATGGATTCGTGAAGGGGAGGATTTGTTGAGTTTCCCCCACCCATTCGCATTGAAAAACTCAATTGCCAGTTTTTGGTTCTTCGGTTATCACACTAATGGTTGGCATTTGGTATACCGACGTGTGATTTCGTCCTTTGTTATAGAAGTTTAATGAGTTGGCATCTAGAATTCTACTCATCTTTTTCTATATAAAGGAGACTTCTGATGTTAGAAGAGAACAACATCATCTTGAGAGCTTTTGAGCACATTTGGCTCATATAGAGAGAGTTTGGAGAAGTATTCATCATCTCAAGTTGAAGTAAGGGTCGTCATCTATGATGTGAGTTTGATCCAATTTTCATTTGAGGTGTATGTTAGTTTTCTCAATTTCTCATATATTTGTATTCTCAAGAATTGTATTTTCAGATCTTGTTATTGGTCTGATTTGGGATAAAGAGAGTTTTTTTTCGATACTTGATTGTAAGAGATTTTTTAATAAAAGTTGATCGAGTAGGTTGGTTTTCTTTTCTCTAAATTGGGAGAAAAATTTCCATCCATTTTTTTTGATGTCTCTTATCTATCTTATATTTGTTTTCATTTCATCTTGAACGGAAATATTTTATGGGTTGTTTCCGATGAAGTGTCTATTTCCCAACACTTGCCACCTCCACCCATTTTAAGATAAGCAATGGCTCGTTTCAACCGGCTTCTGTTTTTGTGTTCTTCATTGGAGACTTCACTTGAATCTAGGATCTTGATGGCAGGTTGAGGAGACCCAGTTGTTGATGACTCCACAATTTGCTTCACAATTGCTAAAATTTCACTCATCTTTGGGCGTGCCTTCTGCTGTCTTACAAGGCATTTGTTTGCAACATCAGCAAGCTTTTGAGCCGACTTCGGGGAAATCTGTTCTTCGATTCTTGGAACGCTTCTCTGATAAATAAGGCTTCACCCACTCAAGTAGTTTATGTTCACCCTTAGGACGATTACGGTCTATTGGCTTTCTACCAGTGATCAGTTCATAGAGGACAACTCCACAGCTCCAAACATCACTTTTAGCCGTCAAACGTCCAGTATGAATATATTCTGGTGCTGCATGCCCTATAGTCCCAACAATCTGCTTTCGGCTTGGTAGGAAACAAATTCAATGCATGAGTTTCCCGATTGTATTCGAACAAAGAACAAGAATCATGGCAAAACGCTTCTCTGCAACAAGATAAATTCATCCATGAGAATATTATATTGATGGAGTTTCACTCTGCGCAATTTTCTTTCATTTTAGCCAAAACCATTAGTAATGATAAAAAGAAAGAATGCAAGCATTCCGCAGAATACAAACTCCTTGATATGATTTTGAAGATTCGTAGATCATGCAAAGAAAAGATTTACATGTGACCAGTTTAGGAAAAGAACATGTGATTACAAAAACAAGATGACAAAATACGCAGATGGATTTCTTGCTTGGTAGTGACCTCAATCCATGACTTTCAGTTGATCTTCAAGTCAGATAAAACTAGAACGAAGAAAGCCAATGAAAACATCTGAGCTAAGTCTAGTTTTTTTACACAGCTCCGCAAGGAACTTGTACAAATTGGACAAAATACGTATAATTAGTATAATTAGTTCGTAAAATTGTTGCTTTAAGCAAGATACATAAATTGAAGACCAAAACTTACAAAATTTCTACTTTTTTCCCATTTATTAGCCTCAATGTGGAGATATTTACACCCTGGATTGGAAACAAGTTAATATAGTTCTTTGAAGAATTTTATTATAAGAAGATGTTCAAGAAAAAAATAAACCCGGAGCTTGCCCAAGCCCCCCCCACATAAAGTTTATGACAAAACCTATTAGAATTATATGGCAAACATAAAAGCTGACGAGTATAATAGCTTACAAATCCATGGTAATTAAGACCAGAAGAAGCGTATTAGATATTCATTCATTGCAAAAAACATGTAGGCCATAATTAATTCATCAAAGTACGATATTCAAATTTTATTTTTGCTAATGTGCTATCCAAACTCCAAAGGCCAAAAAAGGCGACGTGATGGAAAGGTAGCTGCACACTGTTTGTCATCAAATAATTTCAAGCTTATGGAGATGTTGCAGATGTTGAATACTATCTACAAGTTCAAGAGATTTGCTTTTGGCAGAAGAAGAATTCAGCGCGAACTTGTCGATGGGAAATTATTGCCAATGCGAAACCGACATAATGAAATAGAAATCAATCAACTACATATTCGAAGTTTGAAGTACATGAGAAGAACTACATCTTCATCAAGAATCTTAAATCCCGGTGGATTGAACAAGTAACTTCTCGGTAATTCCCTTCGTACAAGTGAAACAAATCAAAATTTTCATTACAATATACATGTCATTCAAATTAGTACATGGAATATTGGTGAAAAAGTTTCAGAGAATGATTGAATGGTTTCAGAGGTAGTCATCGCTTCTGTAGTAATGGTTCGAGAAACTAAAACTCCAGAAGAGTTCCTCAGCCTCTTAGTTGGTCTTCTCTGATATAACTTCCAGCATCATAAATATCAGTATACTGAACACCTTACACCAACTTCTCAGTAATTCCCAGCGTACAAATCAAACTTTCACGACTCTATGTATATGTCATTCAAATTAGAACATGGAATATTAGTTATTTTAAAACTTTTGCACTCACGCACCTTCAGAGCGGGAAAGCTATAGATGAAAAAGCTTGAAGTATGGAAGGGTATTCATTTTTTCTGTGGTAATCTTCCGGAAACTGAAAATCCGGAAGAGTTCCTTAGCTTCGGCGTTGGTCTCCTCTATTCTTTCCATGCTAATTCCAGGGCTTATCACCTACTATGAAAAACAGAGCACCTTGTGGACTAAGTGAGCGTGTGAATATTGCAGTTGACTTGATCAATTAACTTAGTTTCACAATTTGCAATTAATAGCCCTGAATTAGTACTCATTGTTTGCACAGGCCTTTTATGCAGTGAATAGCTCGTACTCAAAGATGTCAAAGGCGGAGCTCGTACTCACCAGAATGTTGCCGCCATCACGGCAGGCTTCATCGATTTGCCTGTTGAGCAGGGCCTTGTCCTGGCAGCTCAAGTCGATGAGCGGAACACCATTGAAATCTATCTATAATTAACTCACATCTAAAGGCTTCTATCTCAGGAATAATGTGAAGCTACAAATACAAAATGATAGATTGTCTTCAATATGTGAATTGTAATGATGAAACAATAGTGTATGAATTGATGAAACCTCAGCCAGAATGCCTAAAAAATTTATTCTTTCACATACCCTGAACGATTTAGAAGATATGGTCAAGAAAATACACTTAGAGATTAATTCACATCTACGTCATCTACATGATAATTATTATTTTACCAAAAGAGCTGTACTTTCAACAAAATTAAATGATACATTAGAAATCTGTCTATAATTAACTCACATCTAAATGATACGTTGGAAATCTGTCTATAAATATGTTTCATTGTAATAATTGAGAGCCTAGGGAGTTTGAGACAAGATTGAGAGTTAGCTTTGGGACATTTAGAGGAGTTTACTTTGGATGAAAGTATTATAAAAATAATTAATAATTAATTTCTTTCATATTACCTTTGATATTTAGTTTGTAATATTTTTTATTTTGATATTTTTCATTTAATTTTATAACTTTTTCTTCTTTTAATTTTTAAATGGAGAAGAGGTTTAAAACGAGGTTTGATATAATTTCAATGCATAATTTTATAATGTTCTTGTTTTAATCATAGTGAACTTCTAATTATGCTATCTTTTATAGTACTTTTTCTTATCCAGAGTTTTGTATTTAATACTTGGCTTATTTATACAATATTAATTCATTTTTATTGTAGAAATTATGCAAGAAGTAGTTATGATTTTTTGTATATTAATTGATTGTGTTTAGGGAAAGATTACCGTTTTTTGATGAATTGGTTGTCAGTAATGGTTGTTTAAATATCAAAGCTTGCATATTGCGAATTTGGATGAGAACCAATATAAAAAATTAAAATCAAGTAATCAGATATTAAATAAAATTAATAATTATAAGTTATAAATGATAAAATCCCAAGTCAAGAAAATACTTTGATATTTGTCTGTGGATCCCTCAAACGATAAAAAAAAAGCAAGCAAACATTTTATATTATGAATTAAACTAGCAATTATCTTCAAATTTTAAACAATAGTCAGTATATTTTTAAAAATTAATCATCATGAATTATGTCACCCAGTAAACCTTAATAATAATTTCAAATATAAAAATTAACTTAATACAATATAAATTCTAACAATAAAAAATAACTTAGTGCAAATATTTTTTTATCAATTGATTATGCTGAAGAAAAGGTTATCAATCGATAAAAGAATTAATTATTAAAAATTATATAAGTAAAAAGAAAGCATAAGCCAAGTAGATGATTTAATATTTATATTTATATATTAGGTAAGACTGTATTTTATGAATCGTCAACTGTAATAAAAAATAAAGCAAATTTCTAAATTATGAGTTAGACGGGCTATACCAAATTTTTAAATAACTGTCACTATATTTAAAAAATAATCATCATGCATTAGATCAACCTTTAAAGCCCAACTAATAATGTTACAAATGAAAAATAACTTAATACAATATTAATTTTAAATATAAAAAATAACTTAATACAATATCAATTTTTATATCAATACGGTTTTTCTATAATTAACTAAAATAATAACCAGCTCACATCTCCTCTCTTGTTTCCTAAATACTAATAACAGAGAATGGCAATAACAGGGATAGGCAGTTTACTTATTTCAGAAATCCACACCTGCACACCTGAATGATGAACACTACTATTTCATTTAAAACCGGAGATGGAATCAAATCAAGAGATATTCGATTGAAACAAGGAGCAAGTGGATGCTGATAAGGAAAAAGAATCATTTCTAAAATATTTTAAAATCACTTGATGTATGTGCAAGTAGAAAGGAGAGGAGAAAACTTTCTTGTGAGCATTTCTGCAACTAAAAGGGGATCACATATCTACATGTTTCTTAGCTTGCGCTTCTAGCTTCACACTCACAAGGTTTTACAAATACAAAGCACAAAAATTATTATAAAGCAAGCATATATCACACAAACCACCGAAAAATATTTTGTTAAAAGAGAAGATGAGAGGCATCAGAAACACCAAATGTAGTGTTGTCTTGCTGTAAAATGAAACCTACCATTGCAGAAACATAAGCTCATTGCAAAAAAAAGCCCCAAAGGCGAAAACAGAAGGGAGAAGCGCATCACTCACCTGCTTTGGCCGTCGATTAATATGTAATGGTTATGGCCGTCGATTAATCACCCAACCATGTTGGTCTACAGCCACAAATAGGGGACGGAGATAGGCCTTGAAGGCGTCGTCATCTTCCCACTCCAACCCCTCCCACCACTCCTCTGTTCCCACAATTTCACCACTGATCATCGGTGTCGACCTGTTTTCATTCATCAGGCCTCGTGGCAGCTTCTTCAACATAGGACACTGATACAGTATTAACTCGGAGAGGGAAGGGAAGGAGACGTTGTCATTGCATATGTGCTTCATCCACCGCAATGATTGGAGACGTAAACGTTGGAGATTGGGAAAGGAAGCAGAGTGCGTTTGGACGTCAGAGAGCAAGCCATGCCCATCATCATCACTTGCCGTAACCAGTCCCTCAAAATACCAAAGAGCTTCAATGTCGAGTTCCCTGAGCCGTAGGAGGTGTTGCAGCCCAACTACATGTAGGCATGCACAAGAGTCTATTTTCAAAATACAGAGGCTCTGGAGGGCCCTCTTCTCAAAATGCACCTTTTCCAATCGATCACACTCTGTGATTTCAAGCACTTCGAGTTGAGGAAGGAAATCAGTTGCGGCAGGAATGACGAGTTTGTCGATGTCACATCTTGCAATGTGCAGCTCACGTAGTCGGCACATGGCCCCGATGGCAGATATCACCTCATCTCCATCGGCAATCGGCCACCCGTCCATTGTGAGAACCTTCAAAGACGTCAATCTCTTGAGACCTTCTATCAAGAACGGGCCGCTCTCTCGTGTCATGTTGTAATCGCGGATTATTATGCATAATTCTTCCAGTTTTTTCCAATTATAGGGCAAGTCGGTACAATCGTTAAAAATGCAGCCTTTAACTTCCAGACGTAGCCTTCTCAACTCGGTACATTCGTTAAAAATGTTCCCTTTGTAGACTATCTCGTTTGCGTAAATATCAACCATCTCAAGCTTTTTCAATTTTCCTACTTCTGAAGGTATGCTCTTAAGAAGATTAGATTGGCTTATTTGGAGCTTTCTAAGCTCACAAAGCCCTCCTATGGTTGGTGGGAGCGTGCATAGCTCATAGTTATCAATCAAGATCAACGCCAACAACTTGGTCAAATTTCCAATCTCTAGGGGCAGCATTTCTATAGTTGAGTGTCTTATTTCAAGATGTCTCAACCCTACAAATCGTCCAAACGTTGGAATTGGGAAATATCTAAACCGAAAATATTCTATGATAAGGACCTTTACTTCACATTTGAAGTTCATGAAATTCATGCCTAATCCAACCGCTGCAAAACGTATATGCAGTGAGGACAAGTGTGGACAATCCAGTTCTTGGGGTATATCATCATTGTGGCCCTCAACATAAATCCATCGCGCCGTATTCCACCTTCTCGCTATTTCTTCTCCACTTAACTTCAAACTAGCAGTGTGTACAAAATAATCCCACTCTGGGCCAATCCATAATCCCATGTCTCGCATGACATCATGCATTTTCACAATCATTGATGATGAATATTTCGATTGCATGACCTCAAGCAAGGATTTAGCAAGTAAAGAATCAATGATGCCATGCCCTCTATTGCATGCTTCTTCATAAGTACCATAGCCTACGTCCAACAATCCTTCTCCAATCCAGGATCCAACCAATATGTCTTTATCCATTTCTTTATCCTCCGGGTACATGCAACAAAATAGGAAGCATCCCTTTTCAACTTGGTTTTCGAGATTGTCATAGCTGAACTTCAAGCGCTCAAATAATTTTTCTTCCGCCCCAGAGATCTTTTTAAGACTATTTAAAGCATCTTTCCATGCTCCCAGGCTAGTTTTACACACCATAGCCTTGCCAATAACAGTGAGTGCCAGTGGCAACCCAGCACATTCTTTGGCCACTTTTTTGGCCAAGCCTAGAATGTGGTCGTGAGAGTTAAGAGTCTTATCCCCAACACTTTGTTTAAATAAGGCCCATGAGTCTTCGGGACCTAAGCATTCAATCCTCATTTTTTGATCAGGATCCATTTGCAAACATACATCTTCATATCGAGTACTGAAAATTATCTTGACCTTGGACATATCTAGTTCAAAGCCACCTGCAACTCCAAGCTCTTGAAGATCTAGGGCTTCCCAAATGTCGTCAAGGAGCAAGGCTACATTGTCCTTGTTATTGGAGAGTGCCTCGTTTATGTCCATTCCACGTGCCTGGGTGTCTTGATCTTCATGGAAACTCAATTTCAACTCCCTCATTAATGATTTTTGTATATTATCTTTATTAACTGTTTTTGAAACAACTATCCATATAACTTTGAAGTTAGAAGGTTTCAAGAACTCATAGCACACCTTCTTCATGAGTGTGGTTTTCCCCACGCCCCCCATCCCATGGATCCCAACCATTCCAACTTCACTTTTAGTAAGACAATCACATACCTCGTCAAAAGCCTCTTCTTGTCCAATTGTGAATCTGGAAGAAATCAGACTTTGCTCTCTCTTCTTCGACGGCTTGTGCTCAAGTGCAGTTGAATTAGTAGTGGCCATGGTATGTCCAAGAGTGGAGGCAGATGGTCCGGATCCAGAATGATCCACTTGCATCTGAGTAAAATCCGAGGCCAGACTAGATACCATCACATCATTCACATCAGGTTTTGGAGCAGAGGAAGATGGACTAGACACTGCTTGCATCTGCACAGGTGCAGTCGAAGTACTTGACAGCGTAGCCTGATGACGCCGATACGGTTTGTTCATCATATTTGCCATCAGATTGATGCCGGAACCATCCTCAAGAGCATTTGAATTTTCGGTTTTTTCTTTTTTATGTTTGTTGAATAGCCTCTTCATCCTGCTTTCAGTTGGAGAAAGGAGAGTGGCATGTGAGGCAAGAAGCAAGGTAAGCAAGATGCAGATGAAGCAGAAACAGACAGGTAACCCATTTCTTAATTTATATGATGACAAAAATAACGATAGACAGAGAAGTGGAAGAATCAGCTGGTGATCAGTTAATCAAAACTGAATGTTAGCCACATATTAAGATAGAAGAAAAATAATCTTAAAGGAGAAAGTTTAAAAAGATCACAAATTAAATAATTAGATTAAGGGAAGAAGCAAGTCAGAAAATATCATGAATTACTAGAGAGATTGATGTTTCCATTAGTTTACAATAGTTATCCGGCATGAAATGGGCACACCATGACTTCTTCACTAAACCAAAAATGCTTCCCATGGTCAACTCATAGAGATCATAGCACAGATAATCACACCCCTCTCAAAGAGTAGCCATCTTCTAATGCAGAATATGTGATAGCTTACTCAGAGATATGGCACCACTTAGAATAATCAATATATTTAAGATTGAAACACCAACTAATTATCAGAAAAAAAAATGAAACACCATCTAAATGATTGTTGAGGCAAGCAAATGACGAATATTATAAATAGAAATTGGTGGGCTTTAATCCCCTAAATCCCTTAACTTTAGTTGTGTTTGGACAAGATTAAATAATAACAAACTCACGAATCAAAATTCAAACGAGGATAAATCCCTAATATTTGGTATACTCAACATTTGAGAATCACTAACAAATCATGTGATCAAGAAAGAAACAAGGGGGAAAATTAACTGAACCTGATTCGACCAAACAACGCAAGGCAGAGATGATAAGGCAGCTGAGCACTACTAGCTCTTGCGGTATAGCAGCTAATCAAGATGTTGGATCTGGATCTGCACCAGAATTGGATGCATTGTGATTTGTTGATATATTGGAGAGGGGAAGAGAATAAGACAGTGCTTTGGTGAGTGGAGAAGAAGTGACACGTGTTCACATTCTCATGCTGTTGTAGACCCCACTAAACAGGGAAAGTAAAGCCAATAATTCATGTCTTCCCTCCAAGCACAGGGACCTGCTACCAGTCATGATGGAAAGGTAGCTGCACACTGTTTGTCATCAAATAATTTCAAGCATAGGGACCTACTACCAGTCTCCACCGAAAGTGGAAGACGACATGATGGAAATGTTGCTGCACGCTGTTTTTCATCAAATAATTCCAAGCTTTTGGAGAAGAAAGTAGGCACGTGTTCACATTTTCATGTTGTTTTAGTCCCCAGGTAAAATAAGTCAATAATTCATGCCTTCTCTCCAAGCTTAGGGACCTGCTACCAGTCTCCACCGAAAGTGGAAAACGAATGATCGAAAGGTGCTGCACACTGTTTGTCATCAAATAATTTCAAGCTTTTGGTGATGTTGCAGATGTCCAACAGTGGAGGCAGATGGTCCGGATCCAGAATGACCCACTTCCATCTGAGTAAAATCCGAGGCCAGACGAGATACCATCCCATCATTCACATCTAGTTCAGCATAGTTTTCATCAGGTTCAAGCGGGAACCATTGTCATGAGCATTTGAAGTTTCTTATCTTTCTTGAATAATCCCTTCGTCCTGCTTTCAGTTTGAGAAAGGAGAGTGGCATGTGAGGCAAGCAAGTTAAGCAAGACGGTCATCCGGTACCGCGTGCTCTTAGACTTCCCCTTGCTCAGTGCCTACACAACATGGAAGCAACACCGTAAACATACATATCACTCGATCAATGTATAAATAAGGAGGGGCACAATAACAATATTACTTCTATCGTATCGCCTATGGTGATGAGAAGCGCTCCGGGGTGAGATTCGACGTCGATTCATCGTCCTCGCAGGAAAATTTGCATGCAGGCGGCAGACTCTTGGTCGAGCAGATGAATGGTCAAGGCACCACCGGCCGGCAGACTATTTTTTTAAAAAGAACAAAGCGGTGGTTCCCCCGCCCTTTTTCTTACAAACAAATAAATAAGAGGGGATATGGTTATCACTCTCTTAGTGACCAATTTTGTTAAGTTTCTAAAGTCTCTGTTACATTCTTGCTGATAACCACCACCCATAAGTATATATATGTATCTAATAGACCTTCTCCCAATTTATCTCGAGGAACAGATAAAGATGGATTAATTGTTTCCTGCAAAAACTGCTCATGAGCATTTAAATCTACAATGATGTTTACAGGAGCAGACAAGGATGACCCAGAATCAGAACCAGTGCGTGGATGGAGAGTAGCAGGTCACCGCTTGATCCACTTGCACATTAGGAATGTAACTAGTATCATTACTGAAACTAGAAGAAAGAAGAGAGGCACAAAATGTAGAATCTGGAAACAAGTGATTGCGTTACTTGAGATAAATATATAATTAAAGATATAACATTTGTCAAACATGAATGGCTCATAAAACAAGAGTAAAACTATCAGGGTACGTGGTTGTGGATTCAACGTGGTTAATGAACCCTCCAAAAAATTACTTCACTCCGGAAAGTAATGTAGCATTTATCATTTTACGAACTAAGTTCAGTTGCACATAATATCAAGTGGGAAGGGATCGCATCCATACATAGGATTTATAAAATGAATTCACAAAAGAAATCACATCACAAAACCTGGATAGTTTCATAGTATGCATTTAATCTTCCTACTAAAAGTCCACAAGTAGCCAACATGACCAACACAACCAAATAAACCACTCCAAAAGATCTCCTGAAAGACAGCAGGAACATTTTTATCATCATGTCCAACACTGTTCGTTTGTAGATGGAAACCTTCAAGAGAGAGTGTCAAATAATGCTTGATCATGCAATAAACTAATGGCATCAACAACTCTCTAAATACACCTTGGAAAAAGAAGAAAGGCTATTGAATTTGATTATTAGCAGTTTGATGGGAAGCCTGAATAATACTGTCGTTGACTAGTGCTTTCTATATTGAGATTGATAGGGTAATTCTGATGCGTACCATCTTTTTTATTTTTCTTAGACAATCCAAACATTCTGACTTGAATATGTGAAACGAGAGTTAAAGGCAAAGCAAGACTATCAGTACAAATTACCAAACGTGGATTTCTTTGCCTGCCATTTTGATGCTAAGAGAAGCACTAACTAAAGCATAAGACTATGGAAGAAGACAGGATTAGAAAGGCTGGCCTGATGAGACAACCCAAAGGAAAACTGATGCAGGTAGATAGAGGAATTGTGAAAGATCCAGATTTGGGTGAGAAGATGAAGATGTTTAAGTTGGCAACTGTTACAGCCTTAAGTCGTGGATGCGTTGGGAGCTAGGGTTTGGCGGTTGTCCCTAGTCATCCCGCATCCAATG
>JAVDBV010086583.1:0-15694 GCA_032619315.1 Piper longum | reverse complement strand
GGGGGGGACACATAAATAGGTCATCTGGGGTGGAGGAGAGATGATGGAGTTTGAGGTGGTGAAAGGGTCCTTTGATGTGTAACAAGATGAGGGAGATAAAAAGAGGGAAAGGTTGAAATTTGTAGTTCAGAGACCCACCAAAGCTTAAGATTATGGTTGTAAATCTGCAATGCAAAGCTTGCAAAGGAATGAGAATGACCAATGAGGAGATTGACATTTGATTGGGAAGCAGAGAAAGAGGCCAACTTTGGCCTTTCCCCTCCTTCCCAACTATTGGGTCTGTGTCTTGATTGTGCCTGTGTTTATATAGGACTGTATGAGGTAGAGAATCAGAAATGAGAAGTGGTTTTGGCCCTTTGGTGAGTGGAGGGAGAATGTGATCAGTAGGAAATTGGATTTTGGATTGACTGCTGTTTGTTTGTGGGTATTTTCTGAGAATTTTTTTCTTTTTTTTATCCCAAGTTCCAATCTGGTTGCTAGCAGTTTTTTTTTTTTTTTTTTTCTGTGAGTAATAATTTTCTGTAACTGCGTGTTTCCCAAGCTTGTTGAAGAAGTCATCCAGGGTTGGTGAAAAATTAGCTAAATTGTTTGGTAGACAATCAACTTCTGCATCCAACCCCCCAACTTTGGAGGCAATTTTGAAGAACAAGATGGTGATTCCAATTCAATCATCAAACATAAACTTTCAAAGTTTCAATCCCATAGCTAATTAGATGGACAGAGAGATGCATGTGTTGGCAATAGCCAAACACACATGGAGGCAAAATGAAAATTGAGTTGTGAATGTATGAAGATTTGGAACATCAAATTTGATGGCTTTCTAGCTTTTTAGAAAGGACCAACTACATTGATTGATTCATCTCACACTAGAAAAACTTTTCTTGATATCATTAAAATAGAGAGTTCTTATCATCTTTCTCATTACAAGCCTGTTGAAGATAAGAATCAGAGATGAATATGGGTCTACATGCATAAGACACTGCTTTTCTGATGTCAAATTTTGATAAAGTTAACCGACAGCATTTTGATCCCGCGCCATAGGTGTTTGTAGGTAGTTTGAGCTTGATTTTTTACTCATGGCCTTGGAACTCGCCTTGACTGGAACTCATATTTAATGCAAAACTAAAATTCTGTACAGAAATTTTAAATGTAAGTACTGTTGCATAGAGGTAGAAATAAATTAAAATCACGTATCCAACGCATGACAGTCTCAAACTCAAGCATAAAACCTCACACTTTGTACATCCAAATGCCATCCCACTTGACAGAGGCAAGGACCCAAGAGATTCAATAGTTATAGAACACTCAGGAGAGAGCCATGGCAAGCAGGCACACGTTTTTAATGTACAAACAAGTTCATACTGTTAACAACTAAATTTTACCTCTGGACAGGAGCAAGGGCCCTAGAAATTTCAATTGGACAATCCTGTGACGGTTTCGCAATGATTCACAAACAGCCTAAGATCTTACAAAAATTAGGATAATCGTCTATGTCCTCGTACAGTAATAGAGATTATCAAGTAACGAACAGATTTTGCAACACACCATGGTTTATAAACACCATTACCAGTCCTGCATGGCATCAGACTGTGGCCACTATTCTCTTATGTACAAACAATCATCCGTGATTTATGGAGAGCAAAACCTACGAGCCAGAGGCTGCATAACAAAAAAGTAATACATCATCTTTGGACGGTATATGAACAAATCGGGGGTTGCCCAGGACCTCAATAATACCCTCGTTGCTCCTAGCTGAAAATACCATGGAGCAAGGGCTATCAATTATATGGAAACCCGCCAAAGAGCACAAGAGATGTGCTAACTCGTTCTCTCTCTGACATTACCTGATGGGTCTTTTTATCTGACTTTGAAATTTGTTCCTTTTTGGAGTCGGGGAACGCAAGCGAAAGAGATAATGAAGCAGAAGTAACATCATCACCCCCCTCCATCTTTGGGGACGAATTGCCAATTTTGTTGCTTTCATCACCTTTGTTATCAAAAAACAAAGCCAGCTCTTCCTTTTCTGATCTCTTTTTGGATCCCAAAGCAAGTCCAAGATGTAGTACAGGTTCCTGTGGGTCATCATCATCATCGGATATTATATGTAGGTCAGTGGGTTGAGAAAATAACTTTGTAGGACCAATGTCAAGTTGGAAAAAAGGGGCATTTTTCTCAATATCGTGAACCACATCATCCTCACAATTGTAAGTTTCGTTCAGATCCACTTTTGACGAACTACAGTCTGGACTAAGCATTTTAGTTGGAGGTGGTTTTTTTTCGATGGAACTAGTCCAAGAATATGGTTCCTTGCAGTACTTAATTTTTTTCTGCTGCTGGCCCTCAACCAAAGCTGAATTTGTGCTCTCATTCCACACAACACCTTCACTTCCTCCTGCTTTTTCAACACGAGCTTCAAAATTCCTTTTGAGGGAAATAGAATGACCATTTTTTTTGCCTGAGTTACCAACTTCCAACCCATCCTCATTCTTTGTACTTTCATCTTCTAATGCAGATAAGCAGATAAAATTCCTACCGATCATTGACCTCCCTTTCTCCTGTTCTTCACCTTTTTTACTTGCCATAACACCTTCCCCAGCTATTTCTTTTGAATCTGGAGCTGAATGGACCGTAGCTGTCTTAAACAAGCTCGAGAAGTTTTGCTGCGTATCTACTGAACATGATGGACAGCCAGCCTTCTCTTCATCCAACTGAATAGGGAACACCTTGCCTTTATCAAGAGGACACTGTGTGATTGTCATTGGAGCGGAAGATTGGATGTCCTTGGCAATTCCAGATTCAAAACCCTCATAAGCATCTTTCTGCAAGAATTCAATTTAAGTGTGATCAAAGAAACTTGGAAAACAACAGTTGCAAACCGCAGGAACATTCAGAGTTGTTACTTTATGAAAGCACTAAACTAACTATAAATATAAATATGGCACAGCACTACAGCAGTGATGTGAGCTATTTACCATGGAAGTGCTACTCCTTCCAACTTCTGTCCCACTAGAAGCAGTACAGTCTACAGAAAACCTCATTGATGAGTAATGTTTTGAAAGTGGAGGACTTATGATAGCTGGCTGGTTAAGAGACCAACCCTCGTACTGCTTATTTGAGGAAGACTCCTTGCTGGATGCTTCTGCTTGCACTCCTGATGATGACACAGACTGAAAATCCAAAGGGACGCCAGCATCAAAAACTTTGGGTGGCTCAGGCAGATTACGAGAAGCAGGCAACTCTTCATTGAGATCCACAGAAGCAAGTTTCTGCACAGCAATTCCTTTTGAGCTGAGCTGGTTAGAAAGTCCTTCTGGTGGTTCCACAGTCAAAATATCCCCAAAATTGTTTGGAGGAACTGTACTGGGTAGCTGAGTATCAGCATTCCGCTCTCTAAATACAGCCCAAAGATAACAAAAACCGTTCCAACCTACATAAAGCAAAATATAGTCAGGTAATCTCTAATTTTTTCTACAATCCTAGAAAAACATTCAATCAGAAAAACAACCAGATAAAAATTGCAATGAAATCAGCTATAAAGGTTGTGATGAAATAATCTTACGGCGAGCTTTTACTGGAAGCTGGTTAGAACAATAGATGAGAAGCTCAACTCCATCAATGTTTCCCTTAAGAGCAAGTTCATTCTTTTCCATATTTTCAGCCAGCTTCTTGTAATGTCTGTTGTAGCTGGATGTAGAAATTAATCTACGGTTACTCAGCTTATCAACATTTCCCGTCACTTTATGAATACATATATATATATATAAAAGAAAATGTGGAACCTCTCAAAATCTTTTGCAAATATGTATATAGCAATATTGTCTTCTGATGCTCCTTTTTCTTTAAATTGCACTGGCCATGAGCTGAGACGAGAGACCTCTTCCAGCTCTATATTGTCAGAGAACTTCTTCACCATTTCTGGCACCCTGGGTGATGCGAATGTGGACAAGTGTGCTTGAAGTCCATTAACAATTTCAAGATGTCTTCCTCCATCTGTAAGCACCTCAAAACATCCTCTACAAGCAGTAAACTCTTTATGTCAATCTTCTCAATTCTCATTAATAAATAATGTCCAAAATATAATATAAAAAAGGAAAAGATACATACTGCCATAAAAAATCATGCTCGGGAATTACAGAAATCCTCAATGAATGATTAAGGAAGGAATCATATGTTGACACTTTAGTTATGTAAGGCTTCACCTCATCAGAAATTGCCATAATATTCTCCCCTTGCCGAAGAGGTACGTTTTTACCATTTATAGAAAATAGTTGATCTTTATCGATAACAGTTTTGGAGACCAAAACTGTTTTAGAAATGGGCAATTCTTCTTGCCTGTCAGACAATTTGTTACTACTGCTGCTATGATCAGCAGAAGCAATACCATTATTACAACGACCAATGTGGCCAGTATTGTTGGGGGCAGTAATCTTGGAAATAGCTGCTTCTATCATATCTTTCCATTTACTGTTTTTGCCGGTTCCCTCCCGTGAGACTGTAGAAGCAGGATCCTTTACAGATGCACAACGAAAACTACTGACAGAACACGAGTCAGTAGTGTGACCAATACTATCACATTTGGCACATCGACTAGATCTAGGCTTGGTCAATACTGGCTGCTGAGTTCGGCCGGCTAGATTGAGATCTTTTGATTTCATTTCATCCTTGGAACCAGCTAGTTGTTGTTTCTGATCACCAGATACGCCTGCACCAGCTGAAGATGACTGCTTATTAACTCCACCAGATGAATCTGTCCATAATATGCAAAAAACTACAGCGAATGATGATATTTTCTTTAAAAAAATGACAATCCAACATTCACAGGATATAATGAACACACGCGGTAAAACATTCTTGAATGGTTATACCTGATGAAATGAGAGCATAGCCTTTATTAGAAACCATGGATGGTTGAATAGGCTTCATCGCAGAAGTACTATTAAGAACTGAAGGCAATGAGATGATGCTATGATTATCTGATTTGAAGGAACTTCTCCTTTCTAATGGATGCTTATCTTTAGAAAATTTAGGACACTTAGAATCCCTAGGAGGAGACTGCTCCTTTAATTTAGAGTCGCTGGCATCAGCATATGTTGACGATGCACTTCTAAATGATACAGATCGATCTATTTTTTGAGACAACCCTTCTTTTTTTCCATCATGGCTACCAATTCCCTTGGTCAGCTTCTGTTTGTGAAACATTTGGTCTCGTAGATGTTTGATTTTAGGTTTCAAACTTGAACTGCTGAATGTATTTGACCGTGCAAGCGGACCTAAGAATATTGCACAAAAAAAGGAATTCAGAAGAGGTAAAAAACTGATTTCTTAAAAGACCACAAATCAATTAGCCATCACCAGCACTTGAAAAGAAAGCTCTTCTAAAAAAAAACTTAGCCATCACCAGCACTTGAAAGAAAGCTCTTCCAAAAAAAATCTTACGCCTCAACAAATGAAGTTGATTCACCCTTGATGAACTTGTAATTGACGTTGTAACAGAATGAGAAGGACCAGCATCATTCATTAAAGTACCTTTAGCATGTTTCAGCTTAGAAGCGTCCAAATTCTTTGATGAATATTCCCCAGGTAGGGAAGGTCTTTTGCCAGAATCTCTAAGAACCGTATCATTAGCTTCCCTTCTCATTGTTGAGGATACTTCTATGTTGTCTGACTGTCGCTTAACAGGCTTATGAGGACTAGTAACAGCTTTATCACAACTGCTTTTCTCTTCCATTGCCCCTTTGACATCTGATTTTGGCAAATTTTTTGCAAGAAAATCATGTGCATTGACTTTTACCTTTTCTTCTAATAGTTGCAAAGAAGTTGTTGTCAACTCCTCATTTTTTTCTGACTTCTCTTTCTCCATATCAACTTCTAGGTCACAACCTTCACATAACCACATGCCTTCTGGAACTTTATCAAGCATTGTCCGCATGCAATACCTAACCACAAAATTATCTCTCCCAATGTTCAACTAAAATTTATACATAGGATAAAACTAGTGGCAAAAAATGAAATTGACTTACGTGTGTTCTGCACCGTCACTACATCTACTACAAACAGCAAGCAGATCTTCACGACCAGCATCCCCACAAATGTCACAAACTTTGACCTGTTTCAGTGGGTAGAAAAGAGAAAACAATATGAATGGCTTAATCCTCCCAACAAAACCATTTAAAATTAAGCCAAAGACCACTGTAAAAGTAAATTACACAGGTACAATATCTACAAAAGAAAAAGGTCTGCTTTAGGCTCAACAAGATCTATAACAACATAAGCAGCCAGAAGCAGGGAGAAACTATAATTTCAACAAACAAAATTAAAAATAAAAGATCGAATGGGTGCTCCATACACCTGAGCAATTGGTATGTGAACTTATTCCAATAACACGAAAGAATTTTGAACAGAATACACAATAATACTCAATCAAGAACTTCATACACATTGTACTTGCAACACACGGATGGTTATATGCGGTAAATAACACTTACATCATCTTCAATGACATCTGATCCAGATTGTTCGCTCTCACAGTCATCCTGCTGTGGCACAGAAGACTTTCCAGTATTAATTGCTCTGCCCTTTCTGTGGAAGTCACTACCACCTGATTCTTCCTCTTTACCAACCTCTCCTGGTGCATCTAGATGTTCCACTTCATTTTGGCTCCTTACTAACAATTTGCTTTCCGCATTTTCGGAGTATGAATCATGACTTGAAGTTGCACTCATCAGATTACTTGTTTCACTTGCAGTTCTTTGACGGTCACTACAGTTCCTCCTCTTAAGTCTATCGGTTGGCTGACTTCCACAAACAGTATTCGAGCACTCCTCTTCGATTTTGGAATACATGCCAGTTTCAGTGAGACTGAAGTGCATACAAGATGAGCAAGGAGCAGCACACACATTACAAGTACCTGTCTCTAGTCTTGTTTTTTTACATGGCAGTGGCGAGTCCTAGGAGTAAAAGGTATCGAAATACAGAGATTAACATTGGACAAGCAAATGGAGATGAAATGACCAAGAAAAAAAAAGTTGCTAACGTAATGTGTTCTAAAATAATTGTCTTCATGAATAATATGGTCGTGCGAAGATGAAACAAACGTCCTAAATTTACCAATTATATATGCAAAGTGTTACAGCGATAAGATAATCTATCGACAAATAACAAGTTGAAAACGACACCAATTTAAAGAGGAATCAACGTTTATTTAAGCAGGCAAAAGAAAATTCTTCAAAAGTTTACGCTACCATATTTTTGTAAGAATCAGCTCTTTCATCCACAAATCTTTGTATACTGAGAATCCCTTCTAGAAAGTATAACTATATAAATAGCAAATTATAAGCGAGTAAAATTTCCTCTCATGCAACATCGTCAATCCCTGCAAAGGCAAAATTGACACATAAGAATCCTCAGGCATAAGCCCAAGTACAATGAAGTAACTTTCAGGCTAAATATTAAAAGACAATCAGAAAGCATGCCTAGAATAACACAATACATCGACTTCACAATCAAAAAGCGTACATTTCAGCAAGAAACTAAATCCGCACCATCCAAATATATAATTAACATGACAATTCAGCACGTCACTGACAGTAGACCTAACCATAAAACGGGAGCGGCCTCTTGGAACTTTCTAAAATAGCAAAGTTAAAGCGAAAGGGGTATGCAATGAAACAATTAGAAGCCAAAACTTTCTGACTAACTTAGAAGCCAGTCAGAAAGCAATCCTAGTTAAAACATAACACATGGACCTTAAAATGAAAAAGCATACATTTTTTGCGAGCAACTTAAAATCAGCTCCACACAAACATGCAATCAACAGCAACACAGCATTTCACTGATAGTAGAAGCAACCATCAAACACAAGAAGACTCTTGGAAAAAATTCCTGCCAAGTAAAGCAAATACAGAAACGTAAGAACATTATGCTCCAAAATTCATAACAAAAAAAAATACGAAATGAGAGAAAATAATTGAGTTGCCTAAAAGACTATAATCAGCACAACAATCGCAAATTCCCCAATATTCACTCCTTTCTCTCCCCATCAACAAATTCCGAACCAAAGCAACTACTTTTTAAGAAGATCCAAGGCATTAATATTCCCAATTCCCAGCTCCCAAACATGAAAAAGAACACTAAAAAATAACCAACGGAATCAATCCTAGTTTTGAACACAACCCTCCCCAACGAAGCCCTTGTCATCGACCAATTCGAAACCGACCAAACAGACCAAAAGACACGATCTTTACATGCCTCCGACCGCGACACCCGATGCCTCCCGATCGCAAAGCTCTCACCGACCCCCTCTCTCCCACCATCCTCAGTCCATGACCCGCCGCAAGGACCAAACGGGTTCACACAGCTCCGCCAACGCCGCCAAAAGAACGCAACTTTCCGCGTTCAACACGCCGCCCGAACACAGACCTGTCGGCGAAGACGCCAACTGCCGACGAAATTGGAGGAATGGAGCCAGAAACCGGAAAACTCAAGGAGAAATCGAAAAAGTGGGCAGAGAAGAAGCGGAAAAAAGCTGGATTGATCGAATTTGAGGTGCCAAGATCGGATTTAAACACTGTTCTTGTTGGATTTGGGAAGAGTCTGGGGATGGAAATGGGGGAGGTGATGAAGAAGAGCAAACGGCGTGGCCTCTCTCCTCCTCTCCGCGTATCGACTCTTATTGATACGTAGGATTCCGTCGTCATGGGTATCGGTCTTCCAGGGGCCCACCTGAGGAGTGGACCCGGGAATTGGGGCCATTAGAAATTAGATTAGGGGCTAAATTGGACCTTTGGGCCTGAGGATTTTTTTTTTGCCCTAAAAATATTTCTTTTTTAAAAAGTTAATGGTATTTAATTTATAACACAAATAAAAATGTATAGTGTTTTTTGTATCATTATGTGTGTTTGTTATATGTTTTGCAATTGCTTTTGACATACCTCGTTAGAAAGGATAATCATTTTTATTTCTTCCCAAGAGTATAAATATAAATAATAATTTTCATATTTAGATCCATTTCTCCATAGTTTTTTTATTCTTAATAATATAATTAGTCATGAACGATTGGAATTACAACAAATGTTTAAGACCAATGTGTGAGTAAATAATAATTATAATTGTTATAATCAACTCCCTATATTATTATATTATTATTATTATCATATTATTATTATTATTTAATTATTTATTTAGTTTTTTACATTAAAGCACTGAGATCTTTTCGTTTTCATCTTATTTCTAACCTTTCTTTTGTGGTAACTAATTCTGACCCACAATAATTATATTAGTGTATTAATACTTATTTAATTTAAAATTTTATTAATATTATTTGTTAGTAGGAAACTTTAGAGTATAAGTATACTCAAATTAGGGATTCCAAAACAATGGTAAAATTTAACATATTATGATTTTTACATATTTAGAATTTTTATTTATTTATTTATTATTTATAATTAAAAACAAAGAGTATAATTATATCCAACTAAAAAACGTTAAAAAATAATACCTAATCAATTAAGACGATTACTTATTTTTAATATGAAATTAAAATTATTTTTAATATTTGTATAGAACTATTGGCTTCTAAGAATATATATTTTTATTAATGGGTTTTAAATATAACTTGCGCACCACGTGAGCCTTTACCTAATTATTTAAGTTAAAAATGTTCTATAGCATAGTTGTGACCACAAATTATTTACACATATATGCCGGGGGGGGGGGGTATTTGAGTCTTAAGTGAAGTAAAGTTATGTTTTTGCTCTTTTCCTAATTAAAAAGAAAATCTTTTAATCTTTCTTGTTTATTTTTTAAAGTTAATCTTAATTAGGCTTGAGGACACTGTTTAAGATCCGTGAAATTTCTATTTTTTTAATAAAACATTATTGTATATATATTTATTCAAAATTTTAATCACCTCCCAAATTGAATACGTAAATTTCAAATATCTAACTATTTTGTATGCGTATAACATATATAATTTAATGACACAACATTTGTAATTATATATATATATATATATATATATATATATATATTATTTTATTTTATTTTGTTTATTTGTTCATGATGTGTATGCGATTATTTATTTATATTTAATTATGTATTGTTGTGTTGTATGACTATGATATTATCAATAGTCATTATTAATTAGTATTAACTATTTACTTATTTATTTATTTATTTATTGAATTATATTAGATTTATTTATTTATTTATATTTTTACTAACACGAGGATATATTGATAATTACTCGTGTTTACCTGTATATTTATATAATATTATTATATTATTATTTTATTATTAGAGTATTGTTCGTATTTATGTACTTATGATTTATCTAATTATCTACGAATGTATTTTCTTTGTTAATTTATTTATTTATTATTAATTATTATAGTGTCTAGATTTGCGTGCTACATGTGTATTTATAGGTTTGTTAGTATTGTTTTCTTTGTTGTGATGTATTGGTGATATGAGCACACACCACAAGCGTGCATCATGTAGGCATCATGTGTAGATACGCATGGAGCTTGGACCACAGGTCCGTAGGACTCTCTCCCTCTCTGCTTGACTCCTTGCGTGTATGGTTTAATCATATTTTATACATAGGACGACATCGGTGGAGTTTTATCGGATCCCTCCGATGTCGGGTCATTTAGCCGTGCTTTATACACAACTTTAATAAAACTACAAGGATGAAATCTTTTGTTGGTTTTCGAACTTTAGGTATAGAAATTTATTATACAAGCCTCATCCCTAAGCCTATTATATAAGTACGTGCTGTTTTACGGATTTCACGAATAAGAGAATGAGTGGTACGAAGATATGTATGGACCGTGCTAATACTCCTTCAAACCATGAGGTAGTGCTGGTGTATGATGGTACTGCGTAATGTAGCGCATTTCTGGAATATGTGGCACTAACTTAATTGTTCCTTTTGCCATTTGAGTACAGTGGCGGGTGATATGGAAGGGGTGAGGGCGTAAGTGCTGTATGTATGTATGATTATGATTATGAGCCGTGAATGCGAGCCGGCATTTGTTTAAGTATGTTTGCTTACTGCCCTGTGTGAGGCATTCTTGAAGTTTAATATGTTTTCGTGGGTAATGGAATACCCATTTGCCAGATTGTATTAGTTATTTTTCGGACCAGTAACATTCGTTACTGACGGTTTTCTTATAATATATGTAGGTCTCGCAAATCCTGTATCGACTTCGGCAGAATGACAAATAAATGCTACATACACTTGAGCTGAACATAAGATTTTATTTCTTGCATTTATTTATATTTGATGTATTTTTTTGTTTATTTGACAATGTCTTCCATTCTCATGACACGAAAAGGGTTATTTCGATCTATTTTATGGATCAAGTCTCACTAACTAATAATATTAAACATGTTTCAACTCGATTGTAACATTTTTGATCCAGTTCTTAAGTGAACCGAAATTGAGGTGTTACAAATTGGTATCAGAGCCATGTCTTGGTCTATTGAGATGGAGGACTTTTGTTGTGAGCCAAGTGTGTGGAGTTGTCCTTAGCCAAGTCGACAGGTATTTCTTTGGTTTCTTTTATTATGATTTAAGATGGTGTGGTTTGTGAGACCTGTGTGGTGCATGCTTGGGTGCTTGCGATTGTAAAGGATTTATGGGATGGATATAATGAGATCATGGTTTAGTAGACACCAACAAGGATCTTAATCAAATGTCATGATAAGCTATGAGACATGCCTTGCTGTTACCATTCCAGTGATTTGGACGACGTAAGAGAGTCCACATGCTTAGTTAGCTGAAGTTGTGTTCGTTGGTGACCGAGGATACCTATAACTTTGGCAACCACACTAGAGCACTTGCCCATCTTTTTGCATGTCACTACATCAGTCCTTCCTTAGGACATGGTGTACATTGCAAGACAAACTTATAAGAGATGACATAATTATGAAGCTAGGAGTACAGAGATACTCATGTAGTTACGTGACAAATGAACATGGATCATTGAGTGTCTTAAATAGATCCATTTGCCATAGTCTGAGGTCTACCGTCTAGGGTCTACAGTAAGGAACGTAGACCCTCAGACAGATCTTTGTAGATGAAGGATGTGGTTATGAAAGTGGAGGCACTAAGGTACTTGGAGCACAAATGAAAGATTGGATAGATGACTTGAGATGGACCACTCGAGGAGATAGCAGTGGATGAGGATGAGTAGAGAGGTGGATTTACAGTCTCATGGATATTTCACCGCCTCCCCCTCTTCCACTGGTGTATATCTGTCTTAACAACATTATTGGCTACTCTTCAAGATATGAGGCATGAACACATCGAGCGTGAGATAGTTTCCTATGACCACAAATTTAGATGGTTGATCAGATTTCACTCGATCAGCCAAGGCCAGATTAGTTATGGCTATTGAGAACCAGTTAGTGTTCGTACAAGCAGTCACCCTGGATAGTAGGAGATTGTGTAGACATAGCATTGGAGCACCATTGTACGTGTCACCACTATGATCTAGACCACTTCGGATCAGACATGCATGGTTGGATAACCTGGACCAAGTTGATGGCAGCTACCTATGGAGAAATAGACACATGGAGATGATATGCCTAAGACAATAATGGGTTCATGACGTACATGATCAACAACAGGTTTCAGCACCTGGATTGCACACATGGTTGGATAGGCTAAGTCGAGTTCATAACAACTACCTCTTATGAGATAGACACATGGAGATGAACATGCCATAGACAGTAATGAGTTCATGACGTACATGATCAAAATTTGACTTCAGCAGCTGGATAACACAACCGCCGTCCAAGTAGCATAACTATCCACCGTCCGAGTTGCACAACCGCCGTCCGGGTAGCACAACCACCGTCCGAGTTGCTGAACCACCGTCCGAATAGAACAACCGCCTTCCGAATTACACAACCACCATCCGAGTAGCACAACCATTATCTGTGATGCAGTACCACCAATCGAATATGCACGACTACCATATGTGATACACAACCACCGCCCGTATATGGTATTATCGCCGACCAAGTGGAGCAATTATCGTGGATGTAACGGCCAAGTGGTTATCTCACCTTACAAGTGGACAACCACTTGAGAATTTCTTAGCTTTGCACAGAGACCGCATGTCACAGCATTGAGAGCAAAGTTGGGTCAGAGATTGAGGACAAAGTACAACTATAGTAACATTAACCAGACAGGAAAGTTTGGCACAATGGAATTATTTGGATGTGATGGCACATGATTGACATCACTAGCTATCTTGCATACCATCGCCTTGACCTAAGATCCTTAGGTTAGATGTACATTGCAAGATATTATTAGTGACAATCTTATATGGATGCACATGGACAGAATCAGAGAATGAGGCACTATGACCTCCAGGTGGGATGGTCACAATAGAAAGACTATTCAGCCTACGTGAAAACGTACGTATAGCCTATAGCCAAGGTATACAAGTTAGACGATTAGCAAACAGTGTTAGTGAGTCTCTATGGATTTATATGGACAGAGTACGAGAACAAGACAGTATGATATTCAGATTGGATGACCATAGTGGTCAGATTGTGTAGTAAGCGTAATAGCAGACATGTGACCCACAACCAGGGTCCACAGATCACATGATTAGCAAATGGTCAGATACGTAGTTTAACTCATTTAGAGTTTGGCATAGCCAAAGAGAGATAATTGACTCGTATTAAAATTTTGGCATAGATGATGGGTTTAGCGAGGGAGTGCCCTTGAGGGAGATAGTATTTTCCTTGTGCTTCGCCAACAAAAATAGGTTCTTACCCTCAGACATAAGATTGAGCCTTTGCACCGAGTATAGGAGGTATCTTTATGGTACAATTAAGAACTTACAGTGCAGGTTGCCGATGACAAACCCGTTCGGAGGAGACAACTTCACCCAAGATTGGGAGCGACGCAGGCAGAGACTTCAATTCGACCGGATCATGTTGACCAGATAGAGGGACACCAGTGTATGCTCATCTTGACTTATAGATTTGCTTGAATGTCTACCACAACGGTAGTAGTCATGTGAGTTAAGATTATTAGTACAAATCGGTATGGGACGGCAGGTCATACACCACTGAAGAATGGACGAGACACTGTCAAACCTCAATATGAGTCCCCGTAGACTCGAGGAGAGATAGTGGTTCTTTGGGTCATTTGAACCCCATCCATTTAGAAGTGCGTGACTAGTATGATATGGAGAAATTATTATGTCTCGATTTGCATGCCAAGTGTGTGGAGTTTTTCTTAGCGAAGTCGACAGGTATTTTCTTTGGTTTCTTTTCTTACGATTTAAGTTGGTGTGGTCTAAGAAACCTGTGTGGCGCATGCTTAGGTGCTTGCGATTGTAAAGGATTTATGGGATGGATATAATGAGATGATGGTTTAGTAGACACCAACAAGGATCTCAATGGAATGTCATGATAAGTTATGAGACATGCCTTGCTGTTACCATTCCAGTGATTTGGACGACGTAAGAGTGTCCACATGCTTAGTCAGCTGAAGTTGTGTTGGATGGTGACCAAGAATACCTGGAACTTTGGTGACCACATGGTAGCATTTGCCTTCCTTTTACATGTCACTACATTAGTCATTGCTTAGAACATGGTGTACATTGCAAGACAGACTTATAAGAGATAACATAATTATGATGCTTGGAGTACAGAGATACTAAAGTACTTACGTGACAAATGAACATGGATCATTGAATGTCTTAAATAGATCCATTAGGCATAGTCTCAGGTCTACAGTTTAGGATCTACAGTATGGAACATAGACCTTCAGACATGTCTTTGTGGATGAAGGATGTGGTTATGACAGTGGAAGCACTAAGGTACTTGGAGCACAAATGAAAGATTGGATAGATGACTTGACATGGACCACTTCAAGGAGATAGCAGTGGATAAGGATGTGTAGAGAGGCGGATCTACAGTCTCATGGATATTTCACCGCCTCCCCCTCTTGCACTTGTCTATATCTGTCTTAACAGAATTATTGGCCACTCATCAAGATATGAGGCATGAACACATCGAGTATGAGATAGTTGCCTATGACCACAAATTTAGATGATTGATCGGATTTCACTCGATCAGCCAAGCTAGATTAGTTATGGCTATTGAGAACCAGTTAGTGTTCGTACAAGCAGTCACCCCGGATAGTAGGAGATTGTGTAGACATAGCATTGGAGCACCATTGTATGTGTCACCACTATGATCTAGACCCTTCCTGATCAGATACACATGGTTAGATAACCTGAACCAAGTTGATGGCAACTACCTCTGAGGAAATAGACACACGGAGATAAATATTCCAGAGACAGAATGGGTTCATGACATACATGATTAGCATCAGGCTTCAACACCTAGATTGCACACATGGTTGGATAGGTTAAGTCGAGTTGATAACAACTACCTCTGATGAAATATACACATGGAGATGAACATACCAGAGACTGTAATGAGTTCATTACATACATGATCAGAATCTGACTTCTGCAGCTGGATAACACAACCGCCGTCCGACTAGCATAACTATCCATCGTCCAAGTTGCACAACCGCCGTTCGAGTTGCACAACCACTGTCTGGGTAGCACAACCACCGTCCGAGTTGCTGAACCACCGTCCGAGTAGAACAACCGCCTTTCGAGTTATACAACCACCACCCGAGTAGCACAACCGTCAT
>JAVDBV010086582.1:0-10478 GCA_032619315.1 Piper longum | reverse complement strand
TGATTATGAAGTTTATTATCGATTCCGATATATGTATGCATGAAAACTTAGTAAAAAGAAGAGAAGGAAAATTACCCGAGAAAAGGGGGAAACCGGCATATATGTGAGGAAGAAATATGAAGATGATGTTCTCCCCTTTCTCCTTATATAATGTTATGAAATGACGGCTAGGGTATGTGAAAACATACTTCGCCCGTATTTCACTTAATCGGGTAATCGGGTAATTGGGTAATCGACATGATTCACTTAACCATTTAAACGGTTACACGGTATGGTTCACTTAACCAGTTAAATGAGTAAATAGTACAGTTCACTTAACTGGTTAAACGGGTCAATCATAGTTAACTGGCTAACGATAATTATTTTAATTAAAAATAAATTTTGTCACGTTCGATCCCACCACGTCGAACGTTATTATTATTTTATTTATTTTATTTTATTTTATTTTTTCCGGGTCTTTACAAGATAAGTGCCTTCATACACTTAGACAAGGACCTATGGGTGTGGCACAGTATGAAGCCCGATTCAAAACATTGGAAAGATTTGCACCTAATTTAGTGTTGACGGAACAACAAAGAGTTAAGCACCTTTATAAAGGTCTACACTATGAGATTCGTTTAGTATTGATTGACAAGAGATTTGCCACCTTTGGGGATGTGGTGCAGGCCACAAGAAAAGCTGAGTAGATCTTGGCTAATAAACCCCGCGGGCACTTTGATAAGAGACAAGAGCACCCTCAACAATATCAATCGGATGAGGGGATACAACAGAGGCATCGGATAGATGCTCCAGCTACAATGAGAGACATAGATGGACAAGTTTAAGAGAACAGACACCCAACAAGTCAGAACTTATAAAACCCCATTTTCGGGTTAGGGCTATTCGGGTCAGTATCGAGATGGTTCGAACGAGATCGAACCAAACTAGTTTCAGATTATGAGTATAGGCCCAGATGGCCATATGAGCATGTTATAGTGGGTGATTATGCGAGACATGCAGAGAATAAGATCACAAATTATGAGTGTATACTAAGGTATACATATTTGTTTATATATGCTAGCTAAGATTTTAGGCATACATTTAGGCCGTTGAAATGTTTAGTATCCATTTGAGATTTTATAGATACATTATTTGCATGCAGCATAGGGATTTTAGATCACTCAATTGTGCCCCTATGGGCCTATCTTAATTGAGTTTAGGGTTTCGAGGCCCATTTAACCTTATTTCCTCGATTCCCGTCTATAAAGTCAATTTCATCTCGATCCAAACTTTCCGGCCATATCTAAAGTGCATATACCCATAGGTGGGTCTCACTCGGTCATGAGTTGTCGGATCACTTGATCATGCCACGTGGCAAGATCTGAGCCGTCCACTCAGCTTTATCTTCACCGTTTGATTTTGAGTGCCTTCCCACGATTTTACATGATTTTCACCTCAACGCCGGTACCACTTTGACTCGCCGCCAGTGAGTCTCTGCCTTGCCCCTGGCCACTCGATCGCCACTGGTGCCACCACAGTCGCCGTTGACAACGATGTTTTCTCAGTCGATTCTTCGCCGCCATCGCGTCCGTTTTGGCCATTTTTCAGCGTCGGTGAGCCTCCACCGGCTGATCCAACCACCCACGCAGCTTCCCCTCACCTAGAATTACATTTTCAGATAACCCATGACCACCACCACGGCCGCCATCACCGCCGGCAACGTCATCGCACCCAGCGGCAATACCGCTCTCTTTCTGGCCGTTTTTCGGCTAGCTAGTGGCCGGACTCCACTGATCGTCCCCACCAGCACCTTCGTCAACCTCCCCACTTTCAATCGTGACCAACGGTGCCACTAGCCGCGCCGTTGTGGCCGTTCTCCGGCGACGGGCACTGTGCCCCCCTATTCGGTCCGTTTACCTGATACGTGCTCCGCTTGCCCGTGACCACATCCTCTAGCCTGTGACCGTGTCCACCTGGTCATGGCCAAGTCAGTCTGTCCTGCCAGGTCTGCCCAGCATTTCGAACCAATTTTCAGCCCAGGTTGGTTCAGGCCATTTAGACTGATTCGATCTGGTTGAACTTTGTTTAATCCGGTTTAGCTCATTTTTTGCCATTATCGTGTGTTTCTCGACCGTTTTTGGTAATTCGAAAACTATTTTATTGGTGTAGATGCATATTCACATGATTTAGAATGATTGGATGTTATGATAATTTTTCTTTAAATATTATTTTATTTAATTATTTAATTAATTATTTATTCATTATTATTTATTTATACGTTTATCATATATGATGAATGTTTACATGATTAGTTGTTATTATTAACATTATATTTACTTAAGATTATTAGTAATATTATGTGTACTAAATAGTGTGTGTGTGTGTGTCTATATATATATATATATATATATATATATAATTTATTTATTTGTTATGTGCATGTTATTATTTATTTATATTGAATTATGTATTCTCGTATTGAATGACTATGATATTATTAATATTTATTATTAATGAGTATTAACTATTTTTTTGTTTATTTATGTATTTATTGAATTATTATATATTTATTTATTTATATGTTTACAAATTAGAGTATATATTGATACTTTCTCGTGTTTACCTGAATATGTATATAGTATAATTGTATTATTATTTTATAATTAGAGTATTATTTATTTTTATGTACTCACTATTTATTTAATTATCTGTGAATACATTTCTTCTTTATTTATTTATTTCTTATTTATATTATGTCTCGATTTTAGTGCCACGTGTTTAGTTATAGGTTTCTTAGTATTATTTTTTGTCATCATGTGTTGATGAAATGAGCATACATGACTAGCATGCATCATATAGAGATGTTAGAATTTTATTTAGTAGTGGGTTCCGATGTAGGTTTCGGAGTCCAAGCTCGCCGTAGAGGTGCATATACGCTTGGAGCTTGGACCACATGTCCGTAGGACTCTCCTTCTCTGCTTGACTCCTTGTGTGTAAGATTTAATCGCGTTTTAAATGTAAGATGTCATCGGCAGTGTTTTATTGGATCCCTCTGATGTCGGGCCATTTAGCCGCATTTTTACACTTGTGTAATAAAATCACAAGGATGAGATCCCTTGTTGGTTTTCAAACTTTAGCTCCGGAAATTATTATACAAGCCTCATCCCTAAGCCTATTATATAAGTACGCGCATTTTTACGGATTTCACGAATAAGAGAATGAGTGGTACAAAGATATGTATGGACTGTACTAGTACTCCTTCAAACCATGAGGTAGGCAGGTGTATGATGGTATTGTGTAATGCAACACATTTCTGGAATATGTGGCACTAACTTAATTGTTCCTTTTGCCACTCGAGTATAGTGGCGGGTGATATGGAAGATGTAAGGGCGTTAAGCGATGTATGTATGTATGATTATGATTATGAACCGTGAATGTGAGCTGGCATTGATTAAATATATTTGCTTACTGCCCGATGTGAGGAAATTCTTGAAGTTTCATAAGTTTTTGCGGGTAATGGAATACCCATTTGCCAATTTCTATTGGTTATTTTTCAGACCAGTAACATTCGTTACTGACAGTTTTCATATAATATATATAGGTGATGCCAATCCTGAGTCAACTTTGGTGGGAGGACAGATAAACATTACACACACTTGAGCTCAACCTAATATTTACTTTCTTGCATTTATTTATATTTGATGTATTTTGATGTTTATTTGACAATGTCTTCCATTCTAATGACACCAAGAGGTTATTTCTATTTATTTGATCAATCGAGTCGTACCGACCAACAACTTTAAATATGACTCGATTTTATCATAAGATTTCTGGTTTGATTTTTAAGTGAACCAAAATTGGGGTGTTACAAATTGGTATAAGTCATTTCTTGGTCTATTGAGATGGAAGACTTTTATTTTGGTGTGTGGTGTTGTCCTTAGCCAAGCCGACAGGTGTTTTCTTTGGTTTTTTCTTACGATTTCATATGGTTTGGTCAGTAAGACCTGAGCAATGCAGGCTAAGGTGTTTGTGATTATAGACGACTTATGAGATGGATATGAAATCATAATTTAGTAGACACTAGCAAGGATCTCCCTTGTATGTCGTGATCAGCTCTAAGAGAATCCTTTGTTTTTACCGAGCCAGTGATTTGGGCAACATAAGAAGGTCAACATGCTAAGTTAACTGAAGTTGTGTTGGATTGTGTCTGGGAATAACTAGAACTTTGGCAACCCCATTGTAGCACTTGCTCGTCTTTCACATGCCACGACATTAGTCCTTCCTTGGGGCATAATGCACTTTGTGAGACAGAGATAAGAGATGAAACCAGTGGGGACCTTAGAGTATGAAGATATTCACATAGTTAGTTGACACATGAACATGGACCATCAAGTGCCTTAAACAGATCCATTACGCATAAACTAAGGTCTACCTTGAAGAACTTAGTCATTGAGATATATCATTGTGGATGGAGGTTGTGGCTATGCCAGCAGATCCATCTAAGCACTTTGAGCACATATAAGAGTTTGGAACTTAGTCCTTGAGATATATCATTGTGGATGGAGGTTGTGGCTATGCCAGCAGATCCATCTAAGCACTTTGAGCACATATAAGAGTTTGGAACTTAGTCCTTGAGATATATCATTGTGGATGGAGGTTGTGGCTATGCCAGCAGATCCATCTAAGCACTTTGAGCACATATAAGAGTTTGGAACTTAGTCCTTGAGATATATCATTGTGGATGGAGGTTGTGGCTATGCCAGCAGATCCATCTAAGCACTTTGAGCACATATAAGAGTTTGGAACTTAGTCCTTGAGATATATCATTGTGGATGGAGGTTGTGGCTATGCCAGCAGATCCATCTAAGCACTTTGAGCACATATAAGAGTTTGGAACTTAGTCCTTGAGATATATCATTGTGGATGGAGGTTGTGGCTATGCCAGCAGATCCATCTAAGCACTTTGAGCACATATAAGAGTTTGGAACTTAGTCCTTGAGATATATCATTGTGGATGGAGGTTGTGGCTATGCCAGCAGATCCATCTAAGCACTTTGAGCACATATAAGAGTTTGGAACTTAGTCCTTGAGATATATCATTGTGGATGGAGGTTGTGGCTATGCCAGCAGATCCATCTAAGCACTTTGAGCACATATAAGAGTTTGGAACTTAGTCCTTGAGATATATCATTGTGGATGGAGGTTGTGGCTATGCCAGCAGATCCATCTAAGCACTTTGAGCACATATAAGAGTTTGGAACTTAGTCCTTGAGATATATCATTGTGGATGGAGGTTGTGGCTATGCCAGCAGATCCATCTAAGCACTTTGAGCACATATAAGAGTTTGGAACTTAGTCCTTGAGATATATCATTGTGGATGGAGGTTGTGGCTATGCCAGCAGATCCATCTAAGCACTTTGAGCACATATAAGAGTTTGGAACTTAGTCCTTGAGATATATCATTGTGGATGGAGGTTGTGGCTATGCCAGCAGATCCATCTAAGCACTTTGAGCACATATAAGAGTTTGGAACTTAGTCCTTGAGATATATCATTGTGGATGGAGGTTGTGGCTATGCCAGCAGATCCATCTAAGCACTTTGAGCACATATAAGAGTTTGGACCGATGACTTGAGATGGACCACTTCCAGAAGATAACAATAGATGAGGATGAGTAGCGAGGTGGATCTATAGTCCCGTGGATACTTTATCACCTCCCCTTTTCGACTAGTGTATGTCTGTTCTAAGAGTATTGTTGGTTACTCTTCAATCGACAGACAGGAAAACACTGAGAATGAGCAAGATTAAATTTTACTAAGGATTTAGATGGTTGACCAGATTTTACTCGATCCGCCAAGGGTAGATTAGTGACGGCTATTGAGAACCAGTTAGTGTTTGTAGGAGAAGTCACTCCAGATTGTAGGAGATAGTGTAGGCTCATTATTGGAACACTAATGTATGTGTTACCACTATGATTGAGCCCTCGCTTGATCAGACACGCACGGTCGGATAATCTGAACCAAGTTGATGGCAACTACCTCTGGGGAAATAGACACATGGAGATAAATATGTTAGAGACAATAATGAGTTCATGGCGTACATGATTATACTTGGCTTCAGCACATGGATTGCACACATGGTTGGATAGGCTAAGTCGAGTTGATAAGAACTATTTCTGATGAGACAAACACATGGAGATGAACATGCTAGAGATAGTAATGGTTTCATGATGTACATGATCAGGATCTAACTTCAGTACCTGAGTAGCACAACCACCGTCCGAGTAGCACAACAACCGTCCAAGTTTCACAACTACCGTCCGAGTAGTAGAACCATCATCTGTGATGCGCTACCGTCGACCGAATGCTCACCACTACCATCTGTGATACAAAACCACCATCGGTATATTGCACTATCGCCGACTGTTTGATTAGTTGTAGTGGAAGTAAGGGCCAAGTAGTTACCTCACCCTAAAGGAGGACAACCACTTAAAGATGTTCTTAGCTTTGCATAGAGACCGCACGCCACAATACTCAGAGCATAGTTGAGTTAGAGATTGAAGACAATATCTAGCTACGATAACATTAATCAGGTAGAGGAAAGTTAGGTGCACTAAGATAATTTTGAAGCGATGATACAGGATTGACTTCACTAGCCATCTTGCATACAATCTGACATCCATGGTTCAGACAGGTATTGCAAGATAGTGTTAGTTACAGTCTTACAGGAATCATCAAACAGTATTAGTGTGTCTTTTAAGGATGTACATGGATAGAGTCCAAGAACGGTGCAGTATGACCTTCAAACGAGATGGCCACACTAGTCAGATTGTTCAGTCTGCGTGACAATGTATGTATGGGCTATACCTGGGGTACACATGTCAGATGATTGACAAATGGTGAGACATGCAGTATGGGCTATGGCTAGAGTATATCAATCAGATGGTTAGTAGATGGTCAAAAATATAGTGTGACCATAGCTAGCGAGTGGAGTTCAATTCATATTACAGCCTTTGGCTTTGATGATGGGTTCAGCGGGGGAGTGCCCTTCAAGGAGATAGTATTTTCCTTGTGCTTGGCCAACACAATTAGGTCCTTACTTTGAGATATAAGATTAAGCTTTTACTCCGGCTATAGGAGGTACCTTTGTCGTACTATTTAGGACTAACAGTGCAGGTAGCCGATGACAGACCATCCGGAGGAGACAACTTCACACAAGCTTGGGAGCGACGAAAGCAGAGACTTCAGCCTGATCAGATCATGTTGATCATATAAAGGGACACCGGTGTTTGCTCATCTTGACTTATAGCTTTGCTTGAGAGTCTACCACAACAGTAGTAGTCATGTGAGTTAAGATTAGTACTACAAATTAGTACGGGACGGCAGGTCATACACCACTGAAGAACGGACGAGACACTGTCAAACCTTAATACGAGTCCCCGTAGACTTGAGGAGAGATAGTAGTTCTTTGGGTCTTTTGAACCCCGTCCGTTTAGAAGTGCATGACTAGTACGATATCGAGAAACACATGCCTACTATTAGTTGATTGAATTATGCCACTTAGGAGCCGTCTCTTAGACTCGTCGTTGGTTGGCTACTCCATAGGCTGACCACCTATGGTGGAGTCTAATCATGATGATCTTGGATGCATGTCCATGGACCTACCCATGTTTGTGAGTCACCCGGTATCCTATATAGAATTTTATGACCCACTGTGACTCAAACAAACATACTTACATCACCACAGGTGGAGACATGATGTCAAACGTGATTATGAGATACCTCCCAGTTAGAGTTCTAGAGCAGTGTGACCAGTTTTCCACGTGAGATCCAGCCTCTTTTCATATGACCAGAAATGTCTGACAAAGCCAAGCCTCTACCCAAGTATGTTCACGCTCATCTTTCTAGATATATAAGTCCTACTATCTATTTTTCTATATGGTTGAGATGAGTAGACAATGACCAACGCACATGCCACAGACCAGATGCAGACTCCACAGGTCCATGCAGAGCATGTTTTCATACTCCTTGAGATATGTCGTACATGTATAGGTGTTCTCACTTCCATTCTATCACAAAGAGCCCTCTTCAACAGTAGATAGTAGAAAGATAGATAGTTACGATAGTCATAGCACGCAGTAGAGTGATAGCAGCTGTCCTTGTTCCATTATGGAACAGAGTGAGATATTTGACTTAGAACTTAGTTAGCTAAAACCTAGTGAACAGTCTAGTTCCTCTTACAGGGACACCTCAGTGTTTGACTTAGATTAGCGATAGTGATCCATGTAGTTCATTAGTATATACCTTTATTTGGTACTAGAGTCCACCGTATGCTAGCAGGACTCACAACACTCCTTAGTATAGCTATAGGATCTAGAGCAGAGTGCTTTGACTGTGTACCTAGTTGGCCTATCGCATTGATGAGGATCGGGGAGATATGGGTAGATGTTAGGTCGTATGCATTGCACTGATATAGTTTTTCCTAATGTAGTTCAGACTAGTATCCTGCAGTACTCTAGAGTACCTGCACCACTCCCGAGTAGACCCTTAGGGGTGAGGTTAAATTTTTCCCGTCGAGGTCGTTGCATTTCGGTCTCTAGTTTACAATGACCTAGGAGTTAGTCTAGCGAGATGACTCGAGCATGCAGTCACTCCAGCGAGACAATTTGAGTATGTATGGTGTAAAACCCGTGATTCAAGTCACCGTTTTATATTTGTTAGCCGATCGGTTCAGCCGTCGGTTTGAGTTGAGTATATTTCGGAACACGTGTACTGAGCCGATGCCGGTCGTGTGCATAAGGTATGAGGGGTCATGTGTACCCGAATATGTGATGATAACGTCATGAATGAGTAGAGAATGAGTTATCAGAATATATGAGAGTATACAGTCGATGATTTTAGATTTCTTTATTTTGTGACCGTAGAAATAGTTTTAGGTCGTTACCGCGTTAGGACGCGTTATGGGTAGTTTGGGTAGGTTATTAGTTATAGAGCATGTCATTTAGATGTTGTGGTGTTTGGTTTGATTTACGGGATTTTCCCGATTTTTATAGATTTGTTTTAGGATTTATTATGCGTTAGTTATTATTCTTGACTCGAGACGGAGTTGACTGAAGTAATATTTACGAGTTTGCCATCCAACCCAAGCTGCCTTTTGAGTGGCCGCCGCCGCTGCTGCTGGCACCGCCCGGCCGCCAACGAATGCCGCCCAGCCCCACCTTGCCGCCCCCGACCAACCCTGGCCGTTCTATGCCGCCGCGACGCCAGGGATTGCCGCGCCTAGCGCTGCACCCGTGAGTGTTTGCATTGCTGATTCCGGCACCGGCGACTGTCGCCATTGCCATCCAGTGGTCGGCTCGACTTCCTCGACCTCCCACCTACCTTCGCCCACCAGAGCGCCGCCGATCGCCACCCCGATCGGCCGAATCTCGGCACCCCTGCGGCCGCCCCTGTTGTGGGCATTTTCCTGCGAGCCACCGCCTCTATTGGCCGCGTTGACTCCACAGACACGTTGGACTCACCAAGACGGTTCTGATGGTACCCCATACAACCACTATCCGGACAGTAGGTGCCGCCGGCGACTCTCGCCAAAAAATCGTCGGAAAGACGTCGGAAAACCATGGAAATCCGCCGGAAAACCTCAAGAACGTGCCGAAAAATCAGAATTGTTGGAATTCATTGGAATTCACCGGACCTTCCGCGGACTTTATCCAGATGAACCCGATCGAGCTTCGGACGCCGTTGAGTGCCGAATTCAAGGTTTGACATGCACGCACGTTGAAACCCTAGCCGTTGCCGATTGCCAACAACGTGAGGTATAATTACCTATTTTCATAATTTGATTGATTATAATCGATGATTGTTAGCACAACATGTTAGGATTTATTGATTGATGCAATTAAGTTATAATTACTGATGCAATTAAGTGTGAATTAACAGCAAGTGAGCTGATGAGATAATCGAGTCTGAGTTTGATAATTGACCACAACATTACTTGGAATCATATAATAAAATTGGTATGAATGAGATAAGTTAGGATTACTTTTACAATTATGATTACTTGATTGTTAAGTGCTGATGATTGCATTGTGTGTGATAATTAGCTAGTGGGATGCATCATTTAGTTAGTGGGCGTCAACTTTTAGATTTGATGTGTAGGTACGAAGTAGGAGCTCGCCGCCTAGGCGCGTGGACACGCTTGGAGCTTCTACCAGATCCATTTAGGACTCGTCTTTGATTTACGCTTTATTCCATCGCATTTTGGTTTTCTACTTGTAGGACGCCATTTAGTCGAACAGTTTTCCGAGATTAATAACCCTCGAGGATGAGATCCCTCAAGTATGTTTTCGAAAACAAGATCCACCACAAGTTGCCTTCGGGCCTATTATATTAAATTCCGTACCCAGGCCTATATATATAGTTTTCGTGTTTTAGTGAGAGATGGAAAGAGGGAGGCAGCCATGGCTTCAGACAAGGCATGTGTTCATCTTCGGGTTGATG
>JAVDBV010086579.1:0-13716 GCA_032619315.1 Piper longum | reverse complement strand
TATATATATATATATATATATACACACACACACACACACACACACTTAGTAGTCTTGGACTAGGTTTGCATAATAACTTTCTGGAACTTATCTTTTGAAAATCATTAAGGGATCTTTATTTTGAAATTTTGTTAAACTTATAAGAAATAAGATTAACTGATCCGACACCAGAAGGATTCGATAAAACGCTACTCATGTCGTCATATGTTTAAAACATGATTAAATTCGATAGTCAATGAGGTAAGCGGAGATAAAGCCAAAGGAAAGTTCAATGGGCCTGGATGAGTAAAGCACAATGTCTTAGATCAACGAGGTTAGCCCCCGTATTCTAGTACAAAGATATAACTCAAATCAGACTCTGGTTACATCGGCACACATATCGAGACAAAACTTCCATACATATACAACTCATAAGATACTTAATTATATTAATTACTTGTTAAATGAAGTGTTAAGTCTTATTAGATAATTTAATTAGGGCTCAATATTATATGTACACTTAGTTGGAAAAAACCAAACTTAAGGTTTAATTGAACGGGCTTAATAGAACGATATTTCAAATGGGCAAACGGTGTTTAGGTAGGCTCAAATCTAGACTAGTGAGCCCTTACACTCTAAAGGATGAGTGGAAATTTTACCAAATGTTATTCCATAGGCCAACATAATAAATAAGGCCCATTAAGGTCGAGCTAAGGTGCTAGAAAGAGTGTTGGGCTGCACACTAATTTTAATAAGTATCGTTCATACGTTTGGAGACTCCAAATTAGCCTAGGTAGGGTGTAGTTAGCTAATACCACAATCTTGAGCCCAACAAAATATCAGGTTCAAATTCCAAGTATTTGGGCTTGAGTGGACCCGGTATTATGAGGTAAGTCATTTCTAAAGCCGGGCAAACCTATTGTGCTTAGGAAAATCCTAACTTGGGATCTAGTGAGTCAAATGCTCTTAAATTTTAATATGGTGTTACAAGGACACAATCTAATGTGTGAAAGAAATTTTATGTAATTTCATCATTATTTTACTAGGGTTTCGAATATTACATCTGAAGTTAAGAAACTAAGGTTTCATCCTACATTTATGAACACTCTAAAATATCGTTTGAGTTAACCACCTAAATAATTTTTTATTAGTTCTACAACTTAAAAGTTTTCAGTAAAAAATTAGTCTCACATAATAACACACTCTAGAGAGGCAAAGGACTCGGTCGTAACCTCTAACTATAATAAACTTGATTGAACTAAAAATAAAAAAGTTGAGCAGTAGTACCCAACAGGAGTACCAAAGCTGGCGGAGGTTAGGGCCAGACAATCACATATCATACGATCATAAATTGTGGCAAGAAGGGCTAGACCCATTAACCCGATATGGTTAACAATCGAATTGACTTGAAAGTCTTACAAATCACCCGAGTTTTATAGCTAAAATGCTTATAATTGACCTTATTTTATTTACAACTTTGGCAGCTTATCTGAGATGCTAGAGGACCAAGGAACAGAAAACAAAAACACATACATTGATTTAGATTGGATAAGGGACGTACCTAATTGTTGGAGCCAGATCATGACAAATTAATATCATTGTAGTGTACAATGCACAACCCACAAACAATACCTCCAACGTTAATATATGTCTGGTATATGCATACAACCAGGAACCATCTCTACGGTGAATTACAGGATATGTATAGATCTGATGAAGAAATTAGGATCATACCAAGACCCAAAGAAAAATGGTTCCCAAAGGCAGTGGTAATATGGTAATGTAATGGTCAAAAGCAACAAAGCCCGTGGACTTGCCAAGGAAAGTCTCTATCTCGTCCTCAATTGGATCATTCAACAATAAAATGGTAACTTGCATTATCTCTTTGTTTTGTAATTTACGATTAAATCCCAACAACAGTAGGAGAAAATGGTAGCTTGCATAGCAAGGAGAAAAAGGTAGCTTGCATAGCAAGGAACCCCATCGGACCAGTCATAGGCCAGTCATTGTCGACAACTTGAGGCAGAGATTTTGTTGCAGGAGAAGACAAAGTAAAGCACGCCATGACAAAGACATTAGCAATTTCTCTTGCTTTTATCTATGAATGAGTTTTCCACATAACCATGATTGTAAGGAGAAGTTTGATTCTTCCATTTGAAAGTTGAACTATTCATTAATCAGTTGATTAATGTTTATAAGTATTGATTTTAACTTTCTTTTTTTAACAAGAGTAAGTAGCTCATATAAGAAAAATTGGCTGCCCGATGCCCACAATATGTTACGTCAATTTGAAATATTTTGATTTTAAAATTAAATTTTAGTATAAATTATAAGTAAAAATTTAAAAATATATAAATTAAGCTAGTTTAGGCTTAACTCAAATTTGAACATATCAACATGAATACTTATTAATTTTCTCAAATTTGAACACTAATTATGAATTGATTTTGAATTAACAAGGCATTTGATTGCGCTCTTTCGAGCTCATTTGTTGACAAAATATAAATTAGTAATGATAACGACTAAAAAGAATGTATAACAAAACGTCAGCAAATTATAAAGTAGTAGCCTACTTTTAGAAATTTTTAAAAAATATTAGAAATAGAGACAAAAAAAAGGCCGAGTCTTATTTAATTTTTTTTTCTCACGCTGATCGCATTCCTCTATCCTTGCCAAACACAATGTAATCAACTCTCCTTTTTACAATTGTGATGAAATAAAAATTATGATAAAATTAAGCATAAAAAATTTTCTATTGCAATCAAATACCCTGTAGATAAAAATTTCTGGCCCTATAAAAAAAAAATTGCCGGGAATTCATATATTTTCGGGAATGAAAACGTGGTAGACCACATCCACAATTAAGGATAGCGGAGTCGACTATCATTTAGTTTGAGTCTGATTTAGACTTCAATCAGTTAACCTTCGTTCGAAATCTAGTATGTTTCCAAGGTGGGCCTAAAACAAGAGCAAGTTATATTGACTTCCGGGCCTAAAAGTATTTGAAGAAGAGCCTCTGATTTGTTCATATTAGTCTCTGGCATCCCCATGCACCATAGTGCTCGAGTACGTACTTACAATTTGTTCTAATCCCTACCCCTTAATATATATGTGTATATATATATATATATATATATCAAATATGTAATAATTTAAATCTAAAAAATCAATTTAAGAAACAAAAATTATTAGGAAAAAGAGAATAAGGAGAATTTTGTAAACAATTTGGAACTCAAATACCAATAATTCCTCCTAAACAAGAAAAGTCTAAAGGTTATAAGAATAAGCCTTTTAGAAAAAAAAAATTTAATAAAAAAGATCACAGAGAACATAACAACATACAAAATAATAGATAATAGATAATAACAGAGAAAACGTACCTTATAACTTGATGATCTTAATTCTATTTTAAAAAGTCATATAGATCATTTGATCAAATATAGATCTTAGATCTATAATTTATATAGATTTTACAATATAGATATGTTTAGATCAAATATTCATATCATATTTGTTATTTAGATCAAAGGGATGAGATTTAAATCAGATTTTCATATAGATCATTTAGATCAATATAGATCTTTTAGATCAGAAATTCATATAGATCTGTTTAGATCAATATAGCTCTTTGAGATCAGAAATTCATATCATATCTCAAAAGATCATAAATAGTTTATAACAAACTTACTTTATTTCTTCAAACTTCTTTGTACAATCTTCAAGATTTCACTCTTACAATCTTCACACTCACACTCAAACTTAAGACAGAGGGAGGCAAGGAAGAAATTTCTATTGCTTTGAAATTTTTCCCGATGCCTTAGACTCAAACATATACTTCTTTATATAGACATACCAACCAGTAAACAAGTTACAACAATACCGGACAATTGGAACTGTTTACAAATATTAAAATAATATTCCACTTAAAGAGATAAGAACGAATCATTAAGTGGATGGCTTTGTCATAGTTGGAGACGTGGCAGAGCATGATGACGTATGATCCTTATCTGGAGTTTCAAAGGATGATGGAGAATTCTGATGATAAACCCGTTTTTGACAGTCTTTAACTAGATGACCATTATCTCCACAGTAGTAACAAATTAGAGTATTAAGTTTCTGGCAACCTTCAGCAATATGTCCGTAATCTTTACATTTACTGCAGTATAGGTCTTGAGTAGAGAATTCCTTTTGACCAAAATCACCAATATTAGTTGAAGGTGATTTATTAGTTTCAGTAATTATTTCATTAATATCCTGCTACGTCAGAGAAATTGGAGAATCAGTATTTTCCAATTTTGGAGTAATTGGAACAACAACAGTAGTATTTTCAAGTGTCTTTAGAGGAACCATATTGTCATAGAAATCCAGAGTGTATGCTAATGAGATAGCATCTTTTTCAATCATCTGTGGATGGTTTTGTTTAACCTGCAAATATTTTAAATAAACGTTAGGTGGTAATGTTAGTGGGAACATCACTAACTGACTCGAGGAAGAGGTATGAACAGGAACACTTGGAGTAGATGGTAAAGTTTTGAAGGAGAAAGATTCTGACTCAAAATTAGTCTCAATTTGTGGTGTTTTACATAAAGATAAAACAATAATAGACTCATTATATATTGGATAGGTTTTCTTAGGAATATTTTGAAGATTGATAGAAGAGGAAAATCGATCCCACCATCGAATATATATTTTATGAGCAAGAGCAGCAATAAAAGTATCCATAATTTCTGAGTAACTAAAGCAGAAATTTCAGGACATTATCCATGGAATTTGAAAGTATATAATATACTGGAAAAAAGTATTTCCTAAAAGAGGATTTATAATGCTCTTAAACTCTTCATATTTCTTAGTATAATAGGGAGGTAAATAAGAAATTTTTTGTCCGACTTTGGACAACAAATAATGAAACCATTAAGGGATTGGAGATAATTTATTAATATCAAGTCTGAAAAACCAAGAGTGTTGTCAAATATTATTTTTATATAATAATAAAGATGTAATTATTAGATTTCATTGAGGATTATGGAATCCTACTCAATCAAAATATTCAACTATAAAAAAAGAAATGCTAAGTATAGTAAATTGTATTTTAAAACAGAATTAAGATCATCAAGTTATAAGGTACGTTTTCTCTGTTATTATCTATTATCTGTTATTTTGTATGTTGTTCTGTTCTATGTGATCCTTAAAATTTTGGTGAATATAGTTTGATTTCTAGCTGTAAATGGTATATATATATATATATATATATTTAAAATAAAGGTGATAATATAATCTCCTTGATAAAAAAATTATATTATATAATTTATAACTCAGAAATATAATTTAAAAACTCAAAACGTGAACTCAATTGGGTATGCTATGGGGTTAAGTGAACTCAAATATCAAACTATTACTAATCTAAAAAATAATAATATAATTTAACATCTCGGGGAGTTGAGAGTCATTTATAAAGTATTAGTTAATATGGAGTAATTTATAAAGTTTGACTCTGTCAGCCACAATGGAATTTTTGAAATGAAAAAAAAAAAATTTAAAGTATACTTACATGAAGCTTAAGATAAGAAAATTAGGCATAATTAAGAATCAACATGTAGAAGTCCAAAAGTTAATAGCAATACCAATATAAATAAAAAATTTTATTGATCTCAAGGCAAGCAAAGTTTTCTACCGGTAGTTTTGATATGGGCAATTTAATTCCATGAACAACCCAAATCCATTGATTAAAAAAAAAATGAACAACCCAAATTTTAAACCCTAATTCCATGAACAACCCAAATTAAACTTTAATCTGAATCGCCCGATTTTAAAGACGAGCTAAATTTATTGATTTAGAAAAAATGATGGTACCGTATGTGACCTTGTCTAACCGCTCATCAACCAAATTCGACAATGACTGGTCATGGCTAAATCGGGCAACAGGGCCAAATATCCCACTACAAATACCCCTCCTCACCGCTCCCCCTCAACCCAACTGCCGCGGCCATGGCCCCCCTTTTTCACCGCATATGCCCCTATGGCCATCCTACAATCTAATTCGACCAATAGGCACCCAAACAAGGCTGTCGACAATCAAATGTGGCCAATGACAACCGAATGTGGCCAACATCTATAAGAGTAAAGGAGGCAGTGCATCGGTGATCAAGAATAGAGAATCGAAAGAAAAAAAATAATCGATGATATTTTTATAATTAAAAATTAATTTTACTTTAATTCGAATTAAAAATAATAATTAATTTTAAATAATTTTAAAAATCTATAAAAATAAAAAATATTATAAATTATAATATAATGTTAAAATAATATATTCTATAACTTTTATCCCAACCATTTTAACTAGATAAACTAATTTATGTCCGATTCAACAACTCCATTCCAATTCAAGTCAACATTTCAGTCCCATTTTTCAACTATAATTAAGTATGAGATGATTTAATTGACGGAGATAGGCCAGCTGGATCAATCTCATCACAGTTAGAGTTCACATTTCTCTCATGCATGGCCTCACTAGTATGATCCCGCTCTCTCATCACGCTTCCGATAGAGACGACAAAGAACAAAGGCACTCTACACATAGCCAACTAAATTTCAGTAACAGATAATGCAAGAAAATACGAGTAAAAGCAGAGCATTTAAAAAGTGGACCAGACAGATATTTACACTAATAAACAACAAACAATCACACATTTGAAAGTATAAAAATATGCATCATGCTATAAATCACTCATTCTAAAACATTAGTGTAAATGGCACCACATCACTTCAGTTGATTCTCTCAATCATAAATAAACATATACAACACCCAATGCAGTTGATTCTCTAAAACCATAAATGAATGAACATGTTGATGAATGAACATGTACAACATCTACAACACCCAATCAAACAGCTTCTTCTACTACTTTATCCCGAACCATATCAAAGCTCAAACATCAAAAAATCACATCAAAATCTGAAATTTCTTATCCTTTCAGACGACCTCCACCAAAATTATTTTCAGTCTACCACGTACCATTTCCCACGTTACAAAAATGCAAAGTGAAAACCATGTATTTAATTTACAAAGGGCAAAAAAAAAATTAATAACACTAAAAAATTTAAGGGGGTTGTACATGTGTCTTGGCCCAGTGCCATCAAGGTCCTTCTCAGTAGCGCGATACTCGTGCATGATCCATGGAGTGCGCTCACCATTCGGGGCCCTCCCAAGGTGGAAGACGAGCGTCTTCTTCATCCCAATCACATTTAGCCGCACCTTAATGCACCTATCCTTCCCAGTGGCCTTCCAATACCCTTTCTCCGTCGCCCTGTTGGACCGATGCCCGTTTGGATACTTCTTATCGCACGGCGAGAAGAACCACTCCGGAACACCGTTCCTGATCACCGATTTACCTTCACCATTAAAAATCAACCCAAACACCAAACACCGCTTAATCCTATTCAAAACGTCAAAAAGCATCGACTTTCGTCAACCTAAACACCCCCCAAAAAAAAAAAACACTAGATGCAACGCCAAGTCGCTCAATACCAACCAAAAAGCATCAAATTTCTTCAAATCCCAACTCAACTCAAAACGCTCAAACCATCAATTTTTTTCTTTCTTGATATACATTTCAATTCAGAACACTCATCGATACAACAACAAAAGGATAAAAAAGCATCAAGTTTCTCCAAGAACAAAGAAGAACAAAGAAACGTACTGGGCAAGTCCCAGGGCTCGCAGCGGCAAACATCCACCTCCGGAATCACCTCGATATCGTCCTCTTCGCCATTTATCTTGCGTCGGAGGTAGTGGTTGATGAGCTCGTCGTCCGTCGTCCGTAACCTGAACCCCATGGGATAGTTCTCCGCGGGCAGCACCGCCTTGACCATCCCAGCTCGTTCCACCTCAAAAGACCGGGCAAAGACTGCAACTTTCCGAGCTGTTCCGGAACAAAAAGTACTTGCAGGGATTGATTGACGGCTCGAGTATACGAAGAAGATGGGGATAAAGTTGAGTGCTTTGGAGGAGTAGTTAAAATTGGTCACCCAAGATGCGATTTTATAGCGAGAACACTCAATTTCAAACACGCGTACTGAGGCTGGGTGGGTCGACTATTATTAATCACGATGGTTATTTATATAATATAACACGTGAATTACTTATCAGAATAGAATATACGATGATTATAATTTTTTTATTTATTTTATTATTAATTTATAAAATTATTTTAAGTTAAATAATATATTAAAATATATTATAAGTTAATTTAAATAGATTATCAGTTATAAATTATGTCATTGTGATATTATGATATATATTATATTTTGTAAGATTTTTTTTCTTATTTGTAATTTTTTTTTAAATTTATTATAAATTATGTATTATTTTAATTCTAATAAGAGATGAGGCTAATTTTATTAACAAAATTACCGCCGAACATCACCTCGACCATCTTCTCCCAAAACCATCGACATTGACCCATGATTGTCGCCGTATAGTTGCCGATCAATGCCTTCGACCCCTATCGTGTTGTCGTCGTGGCACCCCGAACACCTCCATGCCTTTATGATGCCGAATCACCACGCCCAAGTGCCACCCATTCTGACATTATTCTGTCACCGTCCGCCCCTCTCCGCCACCGCTGTGCTGCCTACACCACCCACCTCATTTCCCTTATCCTTTCCCCATACCCAGTGCCGCCATCAAGGCAGGCTAAGGCCCGATTGGACAAGTCGATCGACCCCAACCGACTTATACCTTTCATTGCTGCACTCACCACCACTACCATTGGGTCGATTTCACCAAACCGGTGTAGGCCCATAGCATTGATTGCATCATCAAAAAAGTCGTTGAAAAATCGCCTATTGGTTGCCGAAAAAACTTCGAAAATTTTGATTTTGTGAAATTCACTAAATCTTCCACCGAATACATCCAGTTAAACTTTATTGAACTTTAGACACTGCCAAGTGCAAAGTTCGAGTCTTGATGTGAAAATTATAACGCAAGTGCACGTGTCGAATCAAGTAATAAAAGTGATAAGAAAGTATCGTCCCACGAGGAATTAATTATAGAAATTCTCAATTACCAAAACTAATTTAGTTAATTATATTTAAATGAAAACAAATTCAAAGAGTGATTAAATTGTGAATTACGACTAAATTAATCTAAAACTGCAATATGTAAATGATAAATTGATTTCACGACGACAAACCTAGGATTTTCAATGTCACCTAGTGCTCTATATGATGAAAGTTATCATTTTTACCTATGAATTGCACATTTGGATTATTAACCACGGAATTAATTATTTATGACATCTCTTAGATTCACCATAAACTTATCATTCGCACCCAATTTTTATATCTCTATGAAATTACGTATGCAAAATGATACATTAAGTTCTGCCCTTAACAGTTACCCAAGACATATGAGTATATCTCTATCTCATATGTGAATCACCTAGAATAGATGAACAAAGGCTATTTTATTCAATGACAAATTCAATCTTTCTATCTCTAGACAAGATCAAATCTCTAGATCAATCAATAGTTGATCAGGCTAATGATAGCATTAATGAATAGAATAAACTAGATAATCCAAAAACACAATCACATAAATAAAAATTAATAACCTTTATTAATCCACGCACTAAGTTTCATTGAAAATCCTAGAAAAGAATTTACTCCATAGAATATTCAAATAGACACAAGAAATTCATATGTGATAAGAAAGACATCATTAATCACAAAGGAAAATAAATCAGAATAAATAAAAACTCTTTTGGAGAAAGCTAATTCTTCTTCTGAGCCAATTCCTTCATCGTTGCTCTCCCTGTCTTTCGAGCCGTCGCTTCCTGCCGTCTAATGTTGTTCTCCAGATAAAACCCTAAATTTTTCGCCCGATTTCTCTCCAAATTTTTTCCAGATCGTCTTCTAAGTCTTGTACCTTAATAAAACAACATTAATTAGCACTCTTTACACAAAAATCACAATGATTTCTCGCATTATTAATAATAAATAATAGACTCTTAAACTAATAAAACTTAAGTAAAAACAACTCGAAACATGTCAAAATTCAACATGAAATGCAAAGAATGATAACTCTTTTACAGAGTTATCAATGAGATGGAATTTTTGTATGATAATCACACCTATAAGTTGGTGGATCTTCTTAAGGGGAAGAGAGTAGTTAAGAATAAATAGATCTAGAAGAATATGAAGAAAATAATACACAACCAAGGTACAAGGCAAGGTTGGTGGTAAAGGGCTTTAGGCAAAAGAAAGTATTGATTTTGATGAAAAATTTTCTCCTGTTATTAAAATGTCATCTATTAGAATTGTTTTAGCTTTAGCTGCAAGTTTGGATTTAGAAGTTAAACAAATAAATGTGAAGACGACCTTTCTTCAGGGTGATTTTGAGGAGACCATGTATATGGAGCAACCAGAGGATTTTAAAGTCAGAGGAAATGAATAGATGGTGTGCAAACTAAAAAAGATTTTGTGTGGTTTGAAGTAAGCTCCTAGATAGTGGTATAATAAATTTGATTCTTTTATGAAAAGTAATAGGTACAAGAAGTCCATTTCTAATTACTGTGTGCTCATCAATAGGTTTGATGATGATGACTTTATTAATTTGTTATTTTATGTAGACAACATGTTGATTATATGACATGATAGAGCCAAGATTGTAAGTTTAAAGAAGAGCTTGAATAAATCCTTTGCAATGAAGGATTTGGGATCGAAAAAATAAATCTTGGGAATGCCCATTCGGCATGACATGTGAGCTAGAAAGTTTTGGGTGTCACAGGAAAGGTACATAGAAAAGGTGTTTGAAAAAATCAACATAAAAAATGCAAAGCCTGTTGGAATTCCAGTTGAGGGTCACTTTAAGTTGAAGAAAAGTGACTTAAGTGAAACAAGAATAAAGAAAATGATAAATGTTCTTTATGCTTCTGCTGTTGATATTTTAATGTATGTTATAGTATGTGCAAAGCTAGATATATCATATATAGTTGGAACGATTATCAGACATTTAGTAAGTCCAATCAAAGAACATTGGCAAATAGTTAAATAGATAATGAGGTACTTGAGAAGTACATCCAAAATATGTGTTTGTTTTGGAAATGATAAACCTTTGTTCGCTGGCTACACCAATGCAGATATGATAGTTGACTTGGAGACAAAAAGGTCAACATCTAGGTTTGTTATTAGTTTTGCTAATGAGGCTATATCTTGGCAGTCTAAGTTGCAAAAATGTGTTACATTGTCCACAACTAAAAGTCAAATTTATTGCTATTAGAGAAACTTGTAAAGAGATGCTATTGACGAAGGAATTTTTGAATGAAATTGGTGTTAAACAAAAAAGATACATTGTATACTATGATAGCCAAAGTGCAATTCACTTGAGTGAGAATTCAAGTTTTCATTTAAGGAACAAATATATTAATGTGAAATATCACTGAGCAAGAGATGTGTTAGAAAGTAAATCTCTTGAGCTAACAAAAATTCATATTGTAAGGAATATTTTAGACATGATGACTAAAGTTGTGTTAAAGGAAAAACATGTTTACTGCAGGAATAGAGCAGACATGGATGAAGCTTCTCATGCCAAATAAAGGTATTGAATGAAGTCGGGAAGGGGATGTTTGTTGGGTTATCCCTCCTCCGTAAATTCATGAAAAGGCAACCATATTGGGCAAAAACTAAGATTTTTTTAGAAAACGTGTTTTACATCATGTGAAGGGAATAAAAAGCAACCACGAACGTTTTTCTTCTTGGTTTTGGAGAAAAAGAGCGAAGAAAGGAGAATGGAAAAATTTTGTAGATTAAATAAAGATGAATATTTTATTTAGATTTGGTTATAATCGTCAGTGGTAACTTTGCCAAATTCTTAATCTGTAATATTCTTCTATTATTATCTTCTGTGACTAATACTAATTTTGTAGAAGCTACAATAAATTGGCATTAGAGAGTTTGTTCTCCTATTGATATTTTCTATATCAAGTTGTGATATAGTGAATTTGATATGACCATTTGCCCGTGATTTTTTTCTAAATTTAGGGTTTTTCACATAAAATTGGTGTTGTCCATTTTGGTTGATATTTCTTTTTCTTGTGTCTATTTTAATTGGTACTTTTCATCCTTATGTGTTGAAATGAAGATTTAGTTGTTTGGTTAATCCCAACAGTATTGAGGATGAAGCGGTTGAGATTCCGATGTTGGTTGTGCCGCCCGACAATGGAGGTTTGCATGGTGTTCATGAGGAGCTGTCCATGGCCAATGAGGTATCTCGAAGTGAGGTGATCTTTTATGACAATGTGGATCAACTTATTTCGAATGATGACCCCAATGCTCAAACCCGCAAGGTGGTCGATGAAATTCCAGAACTAGAAAAGCGAGGCGAAGAATTGTCTGAAAACTAGAACGAAGTAGAGGAACCAGAGGATTGAAGCTGCAACCCTATCTCCTATTTCATCACAAACAAGTCTACTACTAGACACTGTTGAAGAAGGTGCATGTGCAGATGTTAATGAAGATAAATCTTCTTTTGACGGGAACTATGAGATGAAGTTGGATGCAATAGTTGAACTCACGTTTGAGGATTCCGTATTTGAGGAGAAGTTGGACTTGGAGAATGAAGAGAACACTATGCGCTTGAGGATGTCTATGTTAGAGATGAAGAAACTGCTCATGAAGATTCCGACTAGAAGCTTGAGCAGGGAGGCGCCTCTGATCAATCCACTACTGCTGCATCGAGCTCCCTGAAGTCTATAAGATATTATTGATTTTGATTCTTCTACCAAAAAATACTCTTTTGTCAGAGAAATTGACGAATAAAAGCACAATGATATGGAAAAAAATGATGAGGAAGTGAATGAGCCTATTCCCATTTCAGCAATTTATGAATAAAAAAAGAATGCGGTGAAATCTTAGTGGTGTTGGTTATGGGTGGGCTGTTAAACGAGTGAGTGAGCCGAGTTCAACTTGTGCTCGAACTTAATTCGAATAGTTTCGAACTTGGCTCGAGATCGAACGAATTGAATTCGACTTGACCTCGAATACACTTAAAATGTTTAATTTTGACAAGCTCAAAATCAACTCGCTTGTGAGCTCGATTATAAAGCTTAAAACTTGTTTGATTACGAAGTCAATAGTATCTCACTTACAAAATGTGTGTTAGCGTAAATTAAACACACAACCTCCAAGTCTTCACTGTGAATACCTCCCATCTAAGCTATCCTTTTACGTTGTAATTATATTGTATATAAATAAATATAACTAGTTACGATTAAACTTATTAGTGTGTGTATATATATATATATATAGGTCCGGTTTTTCTGCAACATGGTGCAGAAAACGTTTCTGCACCATGTTGCATCTGGCCGCTGGATTTTGATCCAGCAGCCCAGATCCACTCTTCCAACCCCGCTTACCCACCCGACCGCGTCCAACACGTTCGACCGCCCGCCGCCGCGACCCCCGCCCGCCGCCCCCTTCGACGATCCCTCCCGGCCCAAGCCGCCGCGGTCCCCTCCACCGCCCTCCATCGCACCCCCCACCGCTCGAACGGTTCGGACGCAGTTGGGCAGGTAAGCGGGCAAATTGGTGGGTGTGGTTGGGAGAGTGGATCTCAGTCACTGGATCGAAATCCAGCGGCCTAGATGTAACATGGTGTAGAAAACGGTTTCTGCACCATGTTGCACGAAATTTTTTTCATATATGTATATATATATATATATATATATATATATATATATA
>JAVDBV010086575.1:0-12200 GCA_032619315.1 Piper longum | reverse complement strand
ACAACTTTCCAATTTTTTTGTTAACAGGTCTCACAGGTCACTCCCAGCTTCAACAATCCCAGTACAGAATTAAACGAATTAATTAGGGGAGGACTATCACTTACCATGTTGTCCAGTGATGCTATGGTACACGGAAAAATGGCTTTGCAGGGCCATTGCCAATTAGAAGATGAATCTATTTAATATCTCCCTTATAAGCGGCGAAGCTTGAGGAGCATACAATTAGAATTGGTGGGGAAGGATAATGTTTGGAATGTGTCGCTGACGGCACTCTGCTGCAAGTCCCATCTCCGAGGGAGTGTAGTAAGTAGCCAGAGAGGCACACCGGACCCAGAAAACAAGTCTAGCATGGGCCAACAAGCAGTTGGGCTGGCCGATAAATTGCATAGAGCCCATGAAAGCAACGGTCATGTGAGTGCCTCCTTTTTATCTTCTTCTTTTGCTTTCCCTCCTGTCAATACCCTCTCACTTCTATCTCCCTCCCTCCTGGTTTAAAGTACTTTACGTTTGTATAGAGCTCACTCATTCTGCTCTTACATCAAATTGCATTCGGTCGTCGGAAGATACCCATTTGAGAGTTCATGGAGATGGTTGATGCTGTGGCCGCTGCCACTCCATCAGATGATGGTACCCAAAGCATCGCCCAGAAAAATTCCCTGCATGAAATAAAAGATGGCATTCAGGGTCTCTCCCCTCTGCCTCTCAATGTTCCGAAGTCTCTTAGTTTCGCCGAAAGGTGATGTGCTTGTGTGAAGTTATTGTGCCTTTCAGTAATGCTGTTGCCAGGAGTAGTAGTAATAACGTTGACACCGGAACAAAAAGTTTGTGAGTTGTGTGTTTATCGGTTGTTTACAGGTATAGGAGCCCGACTGATCGTCTGATTTCTCCAATTTCCAAGAACCTACTGGCCAGAAATAGGAAGACTGGCCACGTTTTGCCCCCCGCCATTGATACTCCTTCAAAGGTCATAAACTTCTGATCCCTCTCTTGAAAATTGCATACCCTCTACTTTCCATGTTCTTGGACATTATTATTATTAGTGCTTGGAGTTTTTTTCTTCTTCAATATCTGTTTCTGTTAATTGATAGTGCTATTACAGGTAGACACGAACGTCCTTCTCACATTGTTGTTTTGGTATCATTTACTTCCAAAAACTGTCCATGATCCGTCTTCTCTCGCTTTTGATGGTGTATATTTGCAGAGCTTGGAGCCATGCTTTCAGGATGCTGGTCTTCCCCCACCATGAAATTAGACGGCTAATTCCGGGATAATGATATCGAAACTTGGAACGCTTTGATATAATCATCTCTTCATGTGTGTTTTGAAAAATCATCGTCTCGCAGTGAGTTCATTATTTCCTTTTGGAAATTGTGTGCGCCACCTTTTCGAAGTATAATACATACTGCTCCGTTGTAGCGAAAATTTGTTTTCGGATTTGTCTCGAAAATGTTCTTTTGCCCTTGGTCATTCAAGTCAAAAACCCGAACAGTGGGTTCATAATATAGTGACTCGTAATCGATTCGGAATGTGCTGTTTTGAGCCATTGGTCTCAGTTTTGTTTTGTTTTTCCCGAAGCAAATAAGAGTCATTGGTGTGAGTTATGTCATAAATTGGCAGGTTAAGACACTAACTCTATTGTCCGGGTGCATGAGGCACGTTAAAAAAAGTCCATAAAAATGTAGTGTTTGCGAAGCAGGGAATGCTAACCCAGATTTACGTTAGCTGCAGATAGACTTAGTTGAAGTATGTTCCAGATACATTGTCTAATAATAACCTCCTTTGGGAAAAAAAATGTACGTCGACCTCGCGTTTTTTTTTCTTCCTCAACGAACAAATCAGTTATTGCCATTATTTTCTCCCCTTTGTTGGGCATAGAAACTTCATCATGCATCCAAAATAGAGTTAAATGACTCAAAAGCATGAGCTTATCTCGGTGATTTGGAGGAATAGAGTGCGTCTGATAGGAATTTCAGATGCCATCAATACTCCCCTGCCTCGGCCTCGAGACCAGGTCGATGAGACTTTGGAGCCATTGCGATACCTTCAATTAACAAGAATGGTGGCTCTTGGAGGAATCAAGGGAGGGATTCTTCAATCAAGCCATTCCACCTCGTAGAGAGAGGACGAAAGTTAGGTTTAATATTCCACAGAGAAGAATTACAGAAAGTTCCGGCCCCCCCCCCCCCCCCCAATACAAACTCTCTTCTCTGTTACCCGTTTCCTAGTTTACCTATATGACGGTCGGCAACGACCCAACTAAGACTAAATGTATAAAAGACTTACAACCATGCACTAAAGTTCGTATCAGCATCATTCTCCCCAGGTAAGAGCTTTTCTGGGTGTTTATAGGACGAAGTTGTAGCGTACTGCAAGCACCGGAAGTATCTTTCACAAGCGATGCAGATGGTTTGAGTGGCTCTGAGATCGTATGATAGCTATTTTACTTGTGATCACGTACAATTTACATGACTTTTCGTCCAAAAATATACAGAACAATATTTCTCAGTTCTACGACAGTTGCTCATCCATGGCTAAAAGCAGCTTGAGAGCATTAAAAACGGCTGGAGAACCTTGCCTTGTCTTCTCCATAATCTGTTCTATCAGAATCCTTCACAGGCGATGCAAAAGGTTTGAGTGGCTCTGAGATCGTATGATAGCTATTTTACTTGTGATCACGTACAATTTACATGACTTTTCGTCCAAAAATATACAAATCAAAAGCAGCTTGAGAGCATTAAAAACGGCTGGAGAACCTTGCCTTGTCTTCTCCATAATCTGTTCCATCAGCATCCTTTACAGGCGATGCAAAAGGTTTGAGCGGCTCTGAGATCGTATGATAGCTATGTTACTTGTGATCACGTACAATTTACATGACTTTTCGTCCAAAAATATACAAATCAAAATTTCTCAGTTCTACGACAGTTGCTCATCCATGGCTAAAAGCAGCTTGCGAGCATTAAAAACGGCTGGAGAACCTTGCCTTGTCTTCTCCATTATCTGTTCTATCAGCATCTTCCCAAACTCATCATAATCCTCCTCTTCACTTTCATCAACTTCGAGAGAATCACGGCTGTGCTCCCAAATTTTGATCTCGTCATAATCTGGAATTCCTAATGCTGCTCTCTCTTCATCTTTGGAAGCCAGGAAAGAAGCATCTTCACTTAGATTTAGTGGTCTACCCCCATTTCCATTGCCCTGTTTACTTTCATTAGTGGCAACAATTATTGAGCTTTCCCTACCATCATATATCTTCAAAAACTCATCATAAGCTTCACTGTAAGCATTCAATGCATCACCAGTTAGAGTTGGGCTTCCCAGTATCAGAGGAGATTCATTCTCGCTGTTTGAGTGGTCCCTTCTCGAACTCACTCTCTCTACTTCCATCAGGTGAAGTCTCCTTTTTGTGTCCGAAAGTTCCAATTCAAGCTCAACAATTCGTTCTTGGAGTCTTGTCTGAACAACCTCATGTAGGCGTAAACTCAGTTCTGTAGGTGATACAGCATAATTTGCAGGAGGCGTCCCGTTATCGGATGTTTCACCTGACTCACTGTTTGAGTAGTCATTGCTGTCAACCTTGTCCACTTTTAACTCTCCAAGAATCACATCAGCTTCCAGCTTCGGATCAATCTGTATAATTGCAGAATATTATGTTGGAACTACTTTTTACAAATTAACAAAGAAATATGAGTAATATATAGGTCTAACAGAAAAGTAATAATGTGATGTACGAATGACGTCCCTAACATAGTAGAGTAAATCTGCAAAGCAATTATATGAGAATCCAATTTGTGATACACCCAAAAAAACCCACAAAATCACAAAAAGAAATCCAATTGCACAACACTCCCAGGTTCCTGATAATGCAGGAGTTCACTTATTCTAAAGAAAACAAACTTAATCTTGCATCATACTCAATGATTCACTTTGTTGGAAACCTAGCTGCAGGTGACCCAGAGCAGATTGAAAGCCATGGTTCAACATAAGATGGGTAAAACACTGTCAGACAGAAACTGACACATCTTCAGAAACAGTTATCAAACCTTAAAAGTTGGGTTTTCCTCTCACATCTAACAATCAAACTGTCATGCAAATAGAGCTTGATTAGAAAGCAAGCACAAGAACAATACAAATTTGCAAATACAAAATCTCCGAGTGGAATATACATGTAAGCCCACGTGATGGTAAAGTAATAAGAAAAGAAATGGCTTTTATAGAAAATGTAGAATGAAATGTTAACCAAGTGACCATCAAAGTTTTATAACCAGTCAACCCATGAAAGGCCGCATGAAGCAAGCAGTTAATAATATCATGATTAAAGGATGAACATATTAAAAGATAACTACCTCAGCAAGCCCACACAGTTTCGCTTCCCATGAAGAAGCCTTCATATTAAGCTCCAGCCTCTCAAGTTCTGCTTCAAGCTCAGCTTCTATTTTACTAATTGGCTCTTTTCCCTCATTTGTTTTCTCCGACATAACTACTCGAGAAGACTGCACGTGAAGAAAAGCCTCAGCTTCCTTATCAGCAAAAGACTTACTGGTAGCTTTTGAACCATCTTTTTCATTCTTTAAGTCTTTAACAGTAAGTAAATCTTTCATCTCCAGCTCCTCCTGCAGATCTTGAACTAGATTCTGGGTTTGCTGTACCAATGTATTCAAGTTCTCTACTTCTCTATTTTTCGAGATGAACATTGTCATTACACCAAATGCAATCCCAAAGCCAAAAAAAGTCATTCCATCATGTAAACCTGTCAAAGGTAGCTCGTTTAAAAAAAGATCCAATGCAAATTTATTGAAGTAAAATAAAACTGTCCAAATATAAACTAGCTTATACAAAATTGTTATAATTCTTATCCATATTTAGACAAATAAAAATATCTGATCTTCGGGAAACAAGTACAAGTGAGAAGCACTGGAAATTTGCATAGATAAAATGGCAAATAACAATAAAAATTAAGAAGCAGTTGCCATTCATAACAATCATAAGCAATTTTTAAATGAAATGAGGGTGGGCTACCTGGCGAATTAAGGCTCCTGTCAGCAGGACTAACATTGGAAACACGCCTACTTCCATGCTTTCCACTAGTCCTCCTCGCTTTATAAGGTAGTTCCGTTGAGCCTTTCTTTGAAAATGGGTGTATTGAATTTGAAGTCCCTACTACACAACTTTTAATCCCATATCCTATTTCAAGCTTACGTTTTGCAGCCTCAAAATGTGTACTTGAAAAATGGGTACTTGCTCTATTTATCACTTGGTTCTCCTGACTCACAACAGATGGCCTCACAATGAATTTAGATGAAGATGGGAGGGAACTAAACACATTCTCTTCCATTTCAACACGTTCCCTGTACATTTGAGCAACGACACAACTTTCGAGGGAAGTCATTGGTTTAACAGAATATAATCGCCTAGCCCACTTACTGTTCAAACGGCTCCTACCTCTGCCAAAGCCATTACCCGTGGAAAAACTGCTTGGAGAAAAATCTGGTTGCCAAGTAGTGCTCCACAGGCTCCTACCAGAATCCTGTCCATCAGGACAATTATTGCCCCCGAATGCATCTCTGTTACACTGATTAGTAGAAGTTGCCCCAATCACCGATGGAACATCAAAGTGTGGCAAGCTAGGCAACCGCTCATCTGAATCAGCTGGAGTTTGTGCTTTACTTGGACAAATTGATTCATCTAAATTCTTTCTAGTTCGCTTTTGGAAAGCACGATTCTTCGGATCCAAAGCGCCTGCTTTTGCCTGGGAAAACTCCTTGTCGCTTGTTTGAGCAAACTCCTCATCGGGCAAGGGCATAAGACTGGAATTCTCATCACTAGGATCTCCAGATAATTCGGCAGCGGGTGAAGCTTCGTTATCCTTCACCACATTTTGCCAGAACTTGGAAAAATAAGCAGCCCCAGCAGCAGCTACTAGCCGCATGTCCATTGGAACACCCTTTCTTTTATGTCAAATAAAAAATTCCAAACTCGAGCATAATAGTCTTCATCGAGCTCAAAGTGCATAACTTTTCCACCAACGAGATAATACAACCATGTCAAAGCAATCTCTTCATACATTCCTCAAGGAACCACAGAAATCCTCTCAACCTAACTATCCACATTGCACCAAATAAACCTGAAAACCCCCAAAATGCTTTCTCTTCAATAGACAGATGAAATACCAAAAGATGAATCTTCAATATACTTCAAAGAATAAAATCATGCAAAAGCAACGAACATGCAAGCTGAAATAGCCAATTCACAGTATACAACACCAATTCACAGTAAATCTTTTTTTCTTTTATAAAAAAAAATAAACACCACCACTCATTGTTAGAGCAAGTGCAATGCTCACCTAATTCTGAACCAACAGGACAGCAGGACGAGAGCGAAGAACGGAGACGAAATCGTCCTTGGCGGCCGTGCGACCGGGGCGGCGGATGCAATGTGAGAGGAAAGGAAAGGAAGAGACTTTATGGTAGAATCGCCGGAGTGGGGTTGGAAGGAGTCGCCTCGGACTCCTTCAAATCGCCATCGGAGAAGACGCGGTGTGGAAGGAAGAAGGAAGAAGGAAGAAGAGGGACCTCAAGATTGCTCATCAATGGCGGCCACCAATCCCTTCTGTCCACGGACCACCCATCCGGACACCTAATCTTTGAAAACAAACAAATTTGGAGAAAAAAATAAAAAAAAACCCGGGAATTAGAAAAATCTTTAATGTCGCTTTTAAACGGAGCTTATTATTATTAGCTAGCGTTGATATAAGCTAAATTCAGTGAGCACCACTCTCAAAAAAATAATAAATAAATAATTAAAGGAGTGACTACAAGCACAAAACGTTTTTTATTAAAAAAATTAAATTGAATTATGTCTATGACTAGATAAAGCAATCAAACTATGTTTGCAGAAGTCAAGACTTTAAGATGGGTTATTTCATAAGAAAATAAAAAATAATAATAGTAATAATAATAATAGCAAAAGATAGAATAAATAAACCTTTAAAAAGAATAATAATGATGAAATAAAGACAAGGTGCTACTTGTGCAAGAGCCAACGACGCCAAGCTTTCAAAATTAATGGACAACTAGCCAATGAATATTCGGACATTGGACGTGTCTCCCTTTTAAATATACCAAAAACCGTGAATTGTTGGCCTTTCTTGTGTTTGCATTTATTTCAATTGTAATTGACTCGGTTCACCCACTTTCCAACATATGCATGGTCAAGCAAGCAGCGAGGTTTGAATATTTGTAACAAGTTAAATATGTGAATTTTTCAATTCACATTTTGATGGCCATGCTTGATACAAGGAGCATATTCCTCAACATAATTTCATTACTACATCTTTAAATATGTGATGCAACTATTCATTCTGAGTTTAACGTCTAAAGTTTCTACCATCCTTGAATTTATTTAGAAGAGAAAACAAATTAGTTCATTGTTTTCACTTTTTAATAAAGGAAAAGGTTAACAGTAACCTATCTTTTTCCATGTTTTTCCCCATCAGCTCCACTCCTTCTACCTGAACATTATTGTAGAATACTGTTTTCTGGGTAAGCTTTTTCTCTCGCGCCACTATCAGAACGAATATATCTGTCTTCTAGGCTCGCAAGTATATATATGTATTATGTGATACTTGGGTAGCTTTCGCTTCATCGCTATTATTATGTAGGATGGGGGATATTGAGTTCTACAAAGTCTGTTTGTCAAAAGATATGAGTGATTGGTAGAACGATTAGTTGATTTTTATGATTCAGCTGGTATGGTCCCTGAATGTGAATAGTTGGAGTATTGGCCAAACTTGTGTCCCTTGAAAGGTAAGGCATGGCCCCGCCATTGGCCTCCATTTACGGATTTACAATCCAAGTCACAAAGCAGATGACGGCAGTAAAAGAAATTGAGAGTTGGGTTATGGATAAATATATGATGGCTGTGGTCTGTTTACTTCTAGAAGTTAAATGAGTCTCCCCAAAATGCCAAATCTTGGCGAATAGAAAGTTTTGACATGTCACATATATATATTTCTCTTCGATACCAGACCCACTTTCCTGGAAAACAGCTTGTAATTTTGATGGGCAATGCTTTGCTGGAGAATTAATTTAAAAAAAAATTTAATTTTTCGGTTCACTGCATCCATCTTTGGCAATATCATTCATTTCTTTGAAAACAAAGCATCTTAACTTTATGCAGTTCCATCACTAGTTTTGAGTTTGCTGGATACCACCATATCATCATTTACAGTTGTTTCTTCTTTTCATCATGAAAAGAAATTCGAGCATCAACTTTCATCATCTACACAACCAACCAATGTCAGTTTTACTTGTCTTCATAGAAACAATTCGTCTGCATGGCCACCATGATTTTAGAATCGGGCAAACAGATGGTGGCAACGAAAAGGTGAAGGTTGCTCATGAGAGATGACCCAGTATGTCAGATACTGAATTCAATGTTTCCGGATGCTGCACAAGGCACGTTCACCTTCCTATCTGAAATAGAAACTGTTTTGTGCCAAGAATTATCAGAAACATGAAAATAACCAATTACAGTTCAACTCATTGAATATAGATTTTCCAAAATCAACTATTTCAGTCCTGCTGCAGACCCAAAAAATTGTTTTTGTAGATAAACTTCTATTACTGAAAAACATTCATCAAGCAAACACTGGCCACTCTTACACATAATTTCAGAAGGAGAACTTCAAAGTCAAATGGGTAATAGAAAAAAAAACATGAGCCATCTCTGCAATGACTGGAACTGTCTTTTCTTTTTTTTAAAAAAGGAAGAAGCACAAAAGCTAGCCCATACTGGACAATATGTTTTTATTGCGTTTGTTATATTATTTTCATTCAAATCCAAGAATGAATAGCTAGAGTGCAACACAAGTTATAGGACTTCACAAGGCGGTATCTAGTTTATCAACTCGCCATTGTCTGACTAGGGCAGCTATCCTTAGTGCAAGCCAAAATGTCCCTGTAATCACGATTTATGGTGAACGAATCGTATACTTTCCCATCACTGCTTTTCTTATACTCCAACAATAGCCTTGAATGATCAAATGCAGTTAGTTTTACAAAACCAAAGTCGTGATCTTTGAAGATACTCCAGCTTGTCTGAAGACTGGTGAAGTCTGCAAGCCCAGCTCCGCCTCCACCAGCGACGATATGGATGGTTCCATTTAATGGCCCCACATAATTGGTTTTCTCATTACTAGTGCAGATGTTCTGAGTTGAAAAAGGAGAAAGACACTACAGTTAATAACACTATCGTATAAAAAAAAAACTGCATGAACAAGCCAAACAATGAGAAAAGCTGATGAAATAATTTGTGCCCGCACTGTAAAATATTTTAAAGTATGCTATATGTATTTTCGAATTTTACATACCTCATAAATTGGACAAGTTCTCTCGTAGTTATGAACGTGCCCATAAAATGCTAGGTCAACCTTGTATTTCTGCCAAATCCTCTGAAGGCTTTCCTTACCCATGGGCTCCTCAAAAGAGCCTTGCTGAGCATACCAACTATTAGAAGAGTAGCCTAAAACTCTATGTGCAAGGAAGATAAGCCATGGTTGCTTTTGCCTATCAACTGTTGCCAGACAGTGTTCAATAAATTTATGTTGCTCACTTCCCTCTCTCCAATCATGTTCTGTGTCTGCCACACAGAACCTAAACATTCCATAATCTGTCGAGTACCTGCAACAGCAAAATTAACAAAACTGGGGGGAGCAGAGAACTATAATCTTCACATGAAACATTCGAGTGGGAACAAAGGAAAGAACAACAGATGCAAGAGTTATGAGTGAAGACAAAAGAGGTTACAGATAGTTTAGAAGACGACAATTTGTCAGTAACTGAGGCAAGTAGGGTTAGATACAACATGACAATCTCAGGAGACTGGAATACATGGTTATCCATCTGACGACCATGAGCTATAAGCCTAGAACCCAAATTAAATTTCAAAAGTTAAGAGTAAGTTTTACCATTGACAGATTCATATTCGGTTATCTATTAATTCTAATTAGCAATCCTACAAGTAGCAATTTATTACCCTCTTCAAGGTCAAGAGAAATTTGTATGCTCCCCTTATAGGTAGGTCCTCAAAGTGAAGAAGACACGAGTAAGAGGTGTCAAACTGGAGCATTTTTTTTTAAAAACAAAAAAAATACTTCAACCAGAAGGAACAAAATTACACAGGCTATCCATGAAACACTTACCAAAATTTTGCTCTATTTTCAGCAGGAACATAGAACATAGTTTCAGCCATCACTCCACACTCACCACCAGAGTCCAAATTACCATAAAATGATCCAGATCCCGGCCAATCACGCTCATGGTTACCACTACAACAGAGTAAATGAAAATAAGCCAAATGAATGGTGCACACAGTACTAGAAATTGGTATAAGCAATTATTTTAAGACAGACCTCGCTACCATATATGGAACAGCGGAAGCAATGGGCTCAACTTGGGAAGTGAACTGGTCCCATTGAGAGATATATCCATTAGCATAAGCTAAATCTCCAATGTGAAAAACTATGTCAATATTCTTCAAATCACGAATAACTTGATCAGTGGTATTAAGGGACCCAGGTTGGTAGTTACTATACTCATTTGAACCATCACGTTCAGCCTGCAATAAAAACACCCAGACATTCCAAACACTTAGAGAAGAAGTCATGGAGAATAAAAATGTATTCCATTTCTTACGAACAAAAAAATATCACCAGCTAATTTCTGAGACAATCTTGCTAGTATCAACTTGGCAGAATGGGAGAGAAGATGCTCAGTTAATTTGTTCAAGATGCAAAACTAACACTAATAAATTATGTGTCTTCTCCTATTTAACTCATGTTGTATCAAATGTAGGATTGATTGTTTGAGACAGAGTAAGCAATTCAAGCTCAGCTATAAAAAAAGCAAAGCTTATGGAAAATCGAGTTCAAACCTTTCCCATGTCACCAAAAATAACAACACGTTGAATAGAATCCTCGCCAGGATAAGGGGATGCTTTAAAACCAAAGTTTTGACTCCAGATAACCGAACCATTCATCAGTCTGTGCCCCAACTTATAAATGTACCTGCATCGAACCTGATAAACATAAGAGCAAAAAATTGATAAAACAAAAATGTTCGCCTGTCAAAATTATTGCCAAGAACGCCCATAGAACACACTTCCGCATATGTTTCTGGAAAAAGAATTGACATATGCATAAGTACATATTGTATACTAGATGGAACATGAATGAATTTAGTAACAAAACTCATACTTATGTCTCAAAAAGATCAAACTAGATCGTTTGTGGTAGAACAGAAGCAAACATCATATAGGAGCAATGAAAGAAGGATACAGGTAGCTTTTGACAAACACTACTTTCATTAAAAACAAAATACATCATGACGTACATTGAGTTAGGCCACAATTCTTTCAAAAAACTTGTATGAATAAAACCTGGATCCCTCCAACCAACTGTTCTCGCTGGAGGACCTATAAAATGACAAAGATTAAACTAACCAGTTTTGGAAGAAAAAAAAATTGTTCTTCACGATAGATAAGTATGATGTGCACAAGGTAACAAAGAAGAACAAACTCCACACCACACATGCTGGAACGACTGATTGAAAGAGTCCCAGCAGGAGAACGTACAGGGGCTCCTCCTCGTGGACCCCATTCTACAAAAGGTTCAGCTTCACCGGTACCATATCCACTAGTCCAAGTGACAGTCATCTGTTACCACAGAATCTAAATTTACATCCAAATCAATAAAAGTTCATTTGCCCATCTGATTTTTTGTGTTACATTATTGAAAAGTAATTTCATTTTAAAAAATATTGAATTTTCCTGTATTAAGGACATAACATCAACAGAGTTGAAATAAACTCACTTCATTCCATGTCTTCCCTTGAGCCAATCTAGGGTAGAGAGGTGCCTTAGGATTAACAAAAGTCACCCTGTTCGACACTGCAATCAACTTAGGCTGCACTTGAACAAAATTTGATGCTAAATTAGAGTGCAGACCATTAATACAACATACTTTTTATGGTCGTCAGTATACTATCTCAATTATAAAATCCTACTGATAAACTACCTACAAATTTTTGCCAAATAATTCTTCCAAAATTTTTTATTTATCTTCTGACATCCTTACTTAGAACTACATTTTGTTACTTGCCTTTCTTAGCTGCCAAACAAAGGATTTATATTACTCTTCTATTTGA